>CAUYPK010036472.1:0-125165 GCA_963574355.1 Loris lydekkerianus
AGCTGGCTGAGGAGCAGGCTGAAGGTTTTCCAGAGCTTCTCAGCAAGCCTGGCTCAGCGAGGACCAGGATAGGATGGAAGCATCATCTTTAATCATCAGAGAAATGCAAATCAAAACTACTTTGAGGTATCATCTAACTCCAGTGAGACTAGCCTATATCACAAAATCCCAAGACCAGAGATGTTGGCGTAGATGTGGAGAAAAGGGAACACTTTTGCACTGCTGGTGGGAATGCAAATTATTACATTCATTTTGGAAAGATATATGGAGAACACTTAGAGATTTAAAAATAGATCTGCCATTCAATCCTGTAATTCCTGTACTGGGCATATACCCAGAAGACCAAAAATCACATCATAACAAAGATATTTGTACCAGAATGTTTATTGCAGCCCTATTCATAATTGCTAAGTCATAGAAAAAGCCCAAGTGCCCATCGATCCATGAATGGATTAATAAATTGTGGTATATGTACACCATGGAATATTATGCAGCCTTAAAGAAAGATGGCGACTTTACCTCTTTTATGTTTACATGGATGGAGCTGGAAAATATTGTTCTTAGTAAAGTATCTCAAGAATGGAAGAAAAAGTACCCAATGTACTAACCCCTACTATGAAACTAATTTAGGGCTTTCACATGAAATCTATAACCCAGTTACAACCTAAGAATAGGGGGAAGGGGGAAAGGATGGGGAGGGAGGGGGGAGGTAGGTAGTGGGAGGGGACAGATGGGATCACACCTGCGGTGCATCTTACAAGGATACCGCATATACTCGAGTATAAGCTGAGTTTTTTCGGCACAAAATTTGTGCCAAAAAACCCGAACTCGGCACAAAATTTGTGCCGAAAAAACGCGGCTTATACTCGAGTATATACGGTATATGTGAAACTTAGTAAATGTAGAATGTAAATGTCTTAGCACAATAACTAAAAAAATGCCAGTAAGGCTATGTCAACCAGTGTGATGAAAATGTGTCAAACGGTCTATGAAGCTAGTGTATGATGCCCCATGATCATATCAATGTACACAGCTATGATTTAATTAAAAAAAAAAGAAAAAAGAAAGAATTTATACTATACAATTTAACATTATTTTGTAAGCATTTTTTATGTGGCTGTATATACTTCATAATATTTGGAAAGGCTGTATAATATTCTGCAGAAAGGATGTATGTTAATTTCTTTCTTTTTTTTTTTGCTACATTTAGGTTTCTTACAATGTTTCCATTTTAAAAATAATGCTCTGAAGTTCTTGGTGAAGTTAGCTTCTTTAAACACATACACTTAGGGTTGTAGGCACAATTTTGTCAGAATAGATTTCTAGAAGTGTTATTTCTAGGTGAGAGGATATGAGAAATTTTGTAACTCTTGGTCACACCCTCCCAATACATTGATTCTGAAATAACTGCATATAATTTACAGCATTATGAACAATATTAAGAGTATCAATAAGGGAGTAGGCAAAAAATGGTACATAATTCTAAAATTTACGTTGTTTTGATCTCTAGTAAGAATGATCATTTTCCCATATGCTTGTTTCCAGTTGAATTTCTTACTTTGTTAATTGTCTCTTCATTTCCTTTGCTGTTTATGAGCTCCAAACATAGAAATAAAATTAGCCTTTTGTTATATTTACTGTAAAACACTTAACCTCAGTCTGTTGTTTTTTACTCTGTTTTGTATTATTTAATACAGAAGTTTTTAATTATTATCAAGCCAAATCTGTTGATCTTTTGCTATTCTGTTTTCAAATCAAAATCTTAATTTGCTTTGGATACTCCATAAAAGCAAGATTTGCTACCACTGTTACGGGCAAAACTAGATTGAATGTAAAATGTTATATATCACTGTCGTATGGTTCTTTTTCTTTCAAAATGAAAATGGAAATACACATATAAGTTGATACTATCACAGATTATACAGCATAAGCTGTTTTATATATGATTGGATTTGTCATCTATCATTTGATAAATGTAATGGATATTGTGCCATGTTAATATGAATCTTTTGCATCATATTTATGGCTTTTTAGTGTTACAGTGTGTTTGAATCAGACAGTGGTGTGATTAAGCTAGCTTATACCAGCTCATGAAAGGCAGTGTTGCACATGTCTTTTCAACTCTGTAATCAGTGACATCACTTTGGTAGCTTGAAATCAGCCATGGTGGTAGTATTTACACTACAGAAATTGGCAAATACCACAAATCAAGGTTTCCCCACCACCCCTGGAGGGAGGAACTACTTGTTAATTATTTATCAGCACACCACTGTTTGTACCTGACTCCTACTAATGAATATTTTCTTTGATTCCATTAAGAGGAAAATTTTTTAGTCAATGCTACAGCAAACACTATAGAAGGATATATCTTTGCATGCTTGTATGATGGTCTCCGTCAGGTAAATTCTTCAGAGTTGGATTATCAGTCAAATGAAAGACTTATGTCGCCACTGCATAAATGATCATGCAAGACACGGGTATGATGTTTAATCCTCTATAGGCTTACTTTAAATTTTGGTACATATTACCAGCCTACCTTTCAGAAAGGTTATATTGGTTTCCCAAGTCTAGTTTATGTTAATGGTGTTTTGGCCACTAATGTAACATCATATAACAAATGGTTTTAGCCATCATTTGGTTATGTCAATTTGAGGGGCAAAAGAAAAAAGATCTCATTGTTATATTTATTTGCATTTTATTGAATTAATATCTGTTATACAGCCTTTTCTTATAAACTGCCAATATTATATACTAACAAAAATAAGAAAATATGCCTATAAAAAAACAAATGTCTCAATTTGTTATTCTAATCAGGTTTTTTTTAAATCACTTTTAGCTTTGACTTTATTAACATTTCTAGAAGTTTGACCATTTATTTATGGAAAGATCACATAGGACAGATGTCTCGAAAGGAAAAAAAAAAAATAGAACTGATAAGATTATATGACAGGTTTGGCTATATGTAAAATTGTACTGAAGCATAACAGTTTTTAATCGTGATGAAATCATTAATTTATCTACCTTTTTTTGTTGTATGTGCTTTTGATATCATATATAAGAGACCACTGTAGAATCTAAGGTCAAAACAATTTACCTCTGTTTTCTACTAAGAGTTTTGTAGTCTTAGAATTTGAGCTGATTTTTGTGTGTGGTGTGAAGTAGGGTTCCTGCTTCATTTACTACATGTGCCTGTCCAGTTGTCCCATCACTGCTTATTGAAAAGATGTATTGTTTTCTTATCGAATGGTTTTGGCTCTCGTGCTATTAATTTATTTTTGCCTTTATTTCTTTTTTGTAATTTCTCTAGGTTTATTTTGTTGTACTTTTTTTTTTTTTTTAAAGAGACAGTCTCACTTTATCGCTCTCTGTAAAGTGCTGTTTCATCATAGCTCACAGCGACCTCCAGCTCCTAGCAACTTCCAACTCCTGGGCTTAGGCGATTCTCTTGCCTCAGCTTCCCGAGTAGCTGGGACTACAAGTGCCCGCAATAATGCCCTGCTATTTTTTGTTGCAGTTTGGCCAGGGCCAGGTTTGAACCCACCACCCTCCGTATATGGGGCCTGCGCTCTACTCACTGAGCCTCAGGCGCCGCCCACAGTACTCTTTTATACGTGTAGCCGGCAGCTCAGTAAATTTGTTTACACCAGGACCACCACAAACACGTGAGTACTGTGTTGCATTACGACAACTACGACGTCTCTAGGTGATGGGAATTTTTCAGCTCCAATATAATCAACCCTATGTATGGGACCACTGTAATATATGCTGTACATTGTTGTGTGGCTCATGACTGTATTTTTATGAGGTACCTAAAAAATGACCATCAAAATTAAGATTTCATCATTATAACATTGCCTTTTTAAGTTAGTGCTGTTATATCTTGGAATCAACTGAGTATTAGTATTCTTCTTCTGTTTTGTTTGCTTGATGCATTTCTCCCAGTTATTTCCAACTAGTCTTAATCTCTTTGTTGCTGCTCTCAGAGGTTTTTGATTTGTTTTTTAAACCTCAGCCTGAGTGGGAGTCTTTTCTTTAAATGATTGCATGTATTCTTCTTATACTTGTTGGTAACTAATTGATATGGTTAGGTTTCTGTTGTTGTCTTGCCTTAGACGTCTGATTCACCTTTGATTTCTGGCAGCCATCATTACTTCCTCCCTTCTCTCTCACTCCTTTGGTATTTGGTTTGCACTGACTTTGTTATTGTGGACTTAATTTGTGGAATTATGTTCACATTATTGTGATAATTTGAAAGGTATGTACTTTGCTTTTGGTAGCCTGTATAACTCTCAGTAGTTGTATTCAAGTTACATTTCTCAGTTGGTCAGCTTCAGTTAATATTATCGTGTCCCTCCAGTGCACAGGAGGGCAAGTTTCTCACCTGTACTAGGTTGTCAGCAAACTTTTTATGTAAGGGTCACACAGGAAATATTTTTGACTTTTTGGGCCATATGACCTTTGATGCAACTGTTGCAACTCTGCCATAAACACTTTGTTAATGAATGGAGGTGGTTATGTTCAAATAAAATTTCATTTATAAAAACAGACAGGAAGCTGGATTTGGCACTTGACTGTAATTTGCCAATGCTTGATTTTCTGCTTTCCTTGATATTTTATTTGCATGTTATAAACTTTTTTTTTTCCTGTCTACAGTAGACATTTTATACATACACACACTCACACATACACACACACACACACACACACATATATATATTTTTTTTAGAGACAGAGTCTCACTTTATTGCCCTCAGTAGGGTGCCGTGGTGTCACACCTCACAGCAACCTCCAGCTCTTGGGCTTAGGCGATTTCTTGCCTAGCTTCCAGAGTAGCTGGGACTATAGGCACCTGCCACAGCACCCGGCTATTTTTTTGTTGCAGTTTGGCCGGGGCCAGGTTCAAACCTGCCACCCTCGATGTATGGTGCCAGTGTCCTACTCACTGAGCTACATGCGCTGCCCTATACGTATATTTTATTTAACAGTTTTCTCAGAGACAACACTCTGTCAAGTGATAAAACCCTAATAAGAAAACCATAAAATTGTCAGTGGCCAAGGGCATCTTTCTAAAGTCTGTAGGACTTATTTATTGCTGGTCACTGAAAGACTACACATAGAGAAAACGAAAATTATCTTATTTTGACTATAAAAAGGATGTTTGTGTTAGATGAAATGAGAGGTGTACATGGTATTCAAGTTCACTTCCATGTTCCTCCTTCTAATCCGCATTTCCTGGGGTCTGTTCTTCCCCACTGTCCAGCCACGTCTGGTTTCCTCATCCTGCAGTGGGTTTGCTCTTCTCCTTTCCACGTGAACCCACTTTGTTCTTTGTCCTTTGTCCGTCCTTGCTAGTCACATCCTATGTGATTTCACATCCTATGACGATTCTGTAGTTTCTCAAAGTTCATTCATTTTCACGCTTTCTAGAATTTTAATCCTTTGATTTCATATTGAACACATGGGGTGATCCCAGGAAATCATTTTAATTAAGCCTAAAGAACCTCATCTGCATGTTTTGTGATGTACTTGCTTGTTTATTCTTCAGGTTTCTTTCTGAAATTTTCTTACATAGTTAGGGTAGGTATACAGAGATTGCCAAAAACTGTATATACATTTTAAGAAAGGAAAAAAATCTGTATTAAAATTGTAATAATCAATATATACTGATAACAAAAGATGAATATGTTATGTTCACTACCTCTTGTAATTGCAGAAGTCAAATGTGACTTTTTTTTAATCTTTCTTTCTTGAGACAGAGTCTCATTATGTCACCCTTGCTAGAGTGCCATGGCATTACTGCTCATAGCAACCTCAAACTCTTGGGCTTAAGCGATTCTCTTGCCTCAGCCTCTCGAGTAGCTGAGACTACAGGCACCTACCACAATGCTCAGCTATTTTTTGGTTGCAGTTGTCATTGTTGTTTAGCAGGCCTGTGCTGGGCTTGAACCTGCCAGCCTAGGTGTATGTGGCTGGTGCCCTACTCACTGAGCTATAGGCGTCAAGACTGAAGTTTTTTTTTCTTTTCTTTCTTCTTTTTTTTTTTTTAACCACTGCTAACTATTTATTTTGTGAGTCAGGCAACAAATATGAACAATATAAAATACAGAAATAAATTGGGCTCCGTATATTTGATTCTAAGACTATAACTAACACCAACAACCTCCAATTTTCAATTTCTTTGCATTTATAAAACAGCTTTAGTGTAATCATTAGTTGTTTTAATAACAAATACATATTATAAATTTGTATTAAGAATAAAATTTTGTTAATACCACTTTTTATCTCTAATAATGCTCTATTTGAAATATTCTATCTGAAAAATAGTTTCTGAATGTTAAAAACATTTGAAAACAACTGGACAAATACTGTTTCCTTCTAGCTCTAATATTTACAAAGTATATCACTGGGGCCAAGACTCAAGTTTTTTTTTTTTCTTAAAATGTATACATTTCTTTTGCACCCTCTGTATATATTTGTGTCTGCAGTTAAAGCACATATTTAACATTGATTCAATGTTCATCATCGATTCAGTGCTTATCATAATATATTTATTCTCTTTATTTCTTTAATTATATGCTTTTAATTTTTATTCACCTGTGAGTTGGTTGAATTGTACCTTCAGATAGACTTTATAAGGGGTCTATGGATGACATTTTCCCTGAATTCTTGTGTATTTGAAAATGTCTTTCTGTTGCATTTGCAGATTGACAGCAGTTTACATGGGTGTGGAATTCTTGGATTATACTTCTTTTCCAACCACATTGCTTAGCATGTGGTAGATGTTGGTTCCTTGTTTCCTGACGGATAAATTTGATAGGAAGTCAGCAATCAGTTTGAATACTTTTTCTTTGTGATTGGCTTTTATTATTTGATTGTTTTTCTGTTTTCATAACAGCAGTTTAAGAGCAGGTTATGATTCAGTGTTCTGTAGTCTGTCTTATTTATCCTGAAACAGCCTGAACTCATTCCATCTGTATCTTTATTCTTTCAAGGATGTCCCCCAACTTACCATTGACTGCTTTTTCTATTTCACAGGAATTGTTTTTCCTCTTTGGGTTCATCACTCATTCATAATTGGATTTCTAAGTTCCTCTGTCACTACTGTCAACTTTCCTCTTATGGCATCTCTTCCTTCTTTCCTTTGCATGGTTTACCCAAATCTCCTGTCTGCAACATTGATTTGTCAGAGTTTAGCATATACATGTCAAGTGCTAATAAATAGGTGTTGAAGGATGAAGTACGGGCTGTATCTGTTTGATGTGTCTAGTTCATTTTTAAGTTCAGGATATCATTATTTTATTTCCTTTTTTAGCTCTGACAATTTTCATTTCACGTTATTCTATTTTTTAATCTCCTATTTCAACAGTCCATATTTCCTTAAATTTTCTTGCTATAGTACAAAGCAATTACAGTCCATTTTTTTCTTCTGTTTCCTAGAGTAAATCTTTAAAAGCGTTCCCTTTATTTTCCTTTTTCATGTGCTGTGCCTTGTCTTCATTTTTGCTTAGGAATGTTCAAATTTTGTCTGGCCCTAGTATTTGTCCAAAAATAGTGTGGGTGGAATCTCATTGACTTCCTTCCCTATTTGTCTTGGGTCTGTTTGTATCTTTCCCTTAGCACTTGAAGTGGAGGGCTGGAAGATGATGGTATATATTCTATTTTTAGCTGTTCGGTTGTTTGAGTGGGTAGGGAGGGCTCTCTGACAGTGGCCACTTGAGTCTGAACTTTGCTGCTTGTTCATTTTGCTGCTTCTCACAACTAATTCTCCTTGCTCCTCCTCTTTAGGGTGAGCCAGCCACTTTGACGAGAAATGATTCAGAATGGTGCCTTGCTGTTTTGGGGCATTTTTGTTTTCTGCATCTGTTGGGTATTTTCTCTGCCTTCCTAGACCACTTTGCAACGTAAGCTTGCTTTCAGCCTTCAAGCTCTCCAGTTAGTAAGTCAAATTAGAGGGAAAAACCGGTATGTTTTGGCTGTGTAGTTTCTCTTTAGCCCCTTCATGGCTAGAATAGATAGGAATAGGAGGTCCAAAGAAACATTACTTGTTCCTCCAAGTTGGGAGAGACCAGAGAGTCTGAGAACCGTTGCCACTTGCTTTTCTCAACATTGCACTGTTTTCACAAGCAGAGGAGCTGTGTGTAGGCTCCCAGCAGGTGTTGTCTATTTGGTCCATTTATATTACTTCTGGTTGTTACGTGTTTCACCGTTATTAATGTGAAGGAGGTTTTTCTCTCTACTCTTTTACTTCATTTTGAGGAGTATAAAGGAAGTTTTCCTTTTTTAGAGCACTGCCATCTTTCCAGGAAGTCTGTTTTATGAGTCTTGATGACTCTAATTAATATATGTGAAGTCTCTCATGGGGAGTTGTAATTATAGAATCTCAATTAAGAATGTGCTTTAAAGGCCAGAGTTGCACCCCCTGCTTGAATGGACTCTATAACATCCCAATTTGTCATTGGTCTGTTCCCTTCTACGTTCAGCGATGGAAACATCTTCCCTCAGTTAATTCTGTCTTCAGGCATTTACGTATGTTCAAAGCTTTTACAGATTGAACTAAAATCTGCCGTGTAACCTAGCTTTAAGTTCTGGGAGACACTGGGAGACTGGAATCCACTAGAACACATCTCTCTCCTGATTATTGAAGTTGGCCTCTTAAGACTTTGGGGTCATGAGTTCTTGTCATCATTTTTCATAAGGCAGCAGTAAAACCTGTTCCTTAATATCCTAGTTGTTCTCCTTTCTAATGGAACCCATCACTGGAGATGTGCTTCGATGAACTCAGAGTAGATCATGTTGCTGCTTTTTGCCTGAGATATGTGTGACTCTAGAAGTCTTTGTCTTTTGCATAAATATAGCAATTTTGGGTGCAGAGGGCTCTAGATAACTTTCTCTCCTTGTTTATTTTATAGTAAGACAGCGCTACATTGCTATCATGTTTTTGATCTGTGGTCATCTGTTCTGCACGCAATCCTCTGCATCTTCCCATTTTCCTTTATTACTTATTTGCATGGAAGTGTTTTTCTTTTAAATTCTGAGAGTACTTATTGACTTTCATCCTAATTCTGTGGGAACATCCTTTCAAGGTTAAGTTCATTTAAACATTATTTCCACCTTTTAGCCTTTATAATCACACCCACTTCATTCTCAGAGAAATATAGATGGACCCATTACAATAAGATTCATAAAGAATTATATCAGGGAAAAAAAGTATTTTTGTTAATATTGTCAGGAAAAAAATTGAATGTTATTAGATTTCAGGACAGTCTCATAGTTCATCATTTGCTATGAATCTCTAGTTCGGTGGTTCTCACCCTTCCTAATGCCGCAACCCTTTAATACAATGCATGTTGTGCTGACCCCCCCAACCATAAAATTATTTTTGTTGCTACTAGTGTTAAAGGGTCGTGGCATTAGGAAGGTTGAGAACCACTGCTCTAGTTGATTTTATTTATTTAGTCTCTCTCTCTGTTGCTCTAGGTAGAGCGCTATGGTGTCATAGCTCACAGCAACCTCCAACTCTAGGGCATTGGGCTCAAGCAGTCCTCTTGCTTCAGCCTCCTGAGTAGCTGGGACTAACCCTGGGTTACCACACCCAGCTAGATTTTCTATTGTTGTTGGTTTTTTTTTTTTTTTTTTTTTTAGTAGAGACAGGGTGTTACTCTTGCTCATGCTGGTCTTGAACTCAAGCAATTCACCTGCCTTGGCTTCCCAAAGTGCTAGGATTACAGGAGTGAGCTATCACATCAGGCCCTGCAGTTGATTTGGTTGTTACTTTGTTGCTTATTTACCTAATAGGTATAAAGCTAAAAGGCAATAAAGATATCCAGAGGAAGGAACAGCTGCGCTTCCTCTGTTATGGCCCAGTCCCCTGTCATAGGAGGACATCAGATTGGCCTGTTGGGGTGGACTTCATGCATCACAGCTTTGATGGGAGTGGTGGTGTGTGTGGGGGGGTGTAGCACCCTAGCGATGCACATTGTTGGCAAATCTCCTTACATTCTGAAGTTTAGATTGCCAGCTGGTTTATAATATCTGTTGTTGTTAAGGAGGGAAGGAGCATTTTCTTTCTCCTTATTCTCTGTGAATTCTAATTTCTACGTTGAAGAAAAGGAAGATCTTAGGAAAAGCAAATTTCATTTGATATCTATTTGCTTTACAGCCAAATTGATAATCTCTCTCTGTTTACCCATAAGGCAAGTGCTTCTTAAAGAGAGAAAGCCAATTTACAAATCTGTATATTTTATAAAATTTGACAGCATGCCTACATTTTTCATAATAACATTAGCTAGTCAGTGTTTAAGTTTGTCATTTAGGAAATTGGATAGTTGTTAAGTGACAGTTGTATTATTCAGTGTATATGTACAATTGTCTAATATAAAATAAACTCAATTTTTGCAGTTGGATGGGGGTGGTGCTGGCAGAATTGGTTGTAAATAATCTGTTTTTTTTTTAGCAAAAGATTGAGAAGGAATCTTGTCCTCTTTTGCCCTGTCTCTTAATTAAGTCTGGCATGAGCCCAAACTCTGGCTTACCCAGACTCTGTCGACCACAGAAAGCTCTTTGCACAGTGGGTATACACTGATTCCTGGAGAGTGGATAGCCCAGGATATTGCAAGTTGTTAGAACTTCTAACAGAAAAGGTGACCATGTGAAGAGTTGAACATGTTTCCTTTAGAAGAGCAATCTTTCCCCCACCTGTATATATGGACATTTGGTCTTCTGACAGCTCAGTGTCATCGTTTTTGTCTTGTCGTGAGCATTGTTTGTAAACAGTGCTGTCACTAAGTTTATTTCTTTATTAATTTGGTAATTTACCAAAAGTCTTCTAACTCTAATTATTATGGCTAGTGGGAATGCCTGCAGTCATTTTTGTTTTCATTTCTATCATTCATGAGAATTACTCTAAAAAAATTTTGGCCTTCACACCAGTGTTCAAAAATTGTTCTGTACCTGGGTTTACAATGGTGTACGCTGTCCTGAATCTATTTATGGTTAGCGTGATTTTACATACCTTTCTGGAGAGTTCTGCTTTGGAAGCAAAACCTGAGTTTTTAAAATGTGCTGACTGTGTATGGATAACTTGTGGTCCTGTTCCAAGATCTATGGGATCGCATAAGATGGGGATTGGATGGAAGAGTAGCTCTGATTAACCAAAGTGTTTTTCTAGGAGCTGCCTTGTTGAGTGTGCTGCTCGGTAGTTTCAATGATCTTGATTTCCTTTTGAGAAAAAGTATGGTCGTACTGACATTCACTTTGCTCAAATGAAGCACTGTTCTTATCTGTTGAAATTAAAATTAATAATGCATGGCTATGTGTGTGTTTTTTCCAGCCCTCTTTGTATATTCTTACATATAAAATTTTTAGAACCCATGGTAAATCAGATGGTGCAGAGGCTGTTTGATTTTTTTTTTTTTTTTCTGTCTTATTTTCCAGTGGGTGGCTTTCATAAGCAAAGGAATGCAGTGAATAAATTTATCAGCATTAGGATCTGTATTTATAAAATTATTTTATTAAAAATTAAATATTTAGTCTTAAGATTTTCATTTTCAAAACTGTCCTTTCTTTGATTGCTCTTTGCTGTGCTCTCAAGTGTTTTTTTCCTGCTAAAAATGAAAGATAAAAGGGACAAGAATTAGTACTTACTCTTTCACTGGCCCATTTCTTCCCTCCTGGTTTTTCTGCCCCTGCATGGGTGAATAGGTTAGAGGCGAACTTCTCTCTTCCTGAAACCATACAGGCTTAGTTTCTGTGTTTTTTAGGCACAGAAACCTAAACCCGTGCAGTCTGTCCTTGGATTGCTCAGCAAAAAGAATCTGCCCTGTCTGTGTACTCTGGCTGAGTTGCACAATTCCAGGTGGCAAAAGGTGTTTGGCTTTTCTCTTGTATTCATGAGAAACGGCATCACATACCATGCTCAGCCTCACTAGACAAGAACTAAAATGCCCTCTGGACAGGCCGAGAAATGCATCCGGTAACCTCATGTGATCTTTTACCCCATTAAGCAAAGGGCGTATCTCTGAGGTTAGGAAAATTGTGTCTTACATTGCAGAATCTTCTACTTTAGATTTAGATGCCTCAAACTTGACTTCGTTACTTTAGTCTTAAGTTTGCACACATAGGTAAACATCTCAATTTCCATCGTTGCTTTGCAGTCAGTTTACAAATTCTGATTTTAGGAGACCTTTAACATTGTTTCTGAAAGCATGATAAAAGCATGGGTAAAGGCACTATCCTACTTCAAATGGTTCTTAGGAATCTTTTAGTCCTGAGATTTCAGATGATTTATTTTTTGGCAATTTAGACATATGCTAAGAACGGAAAAAATGCAATAGTAGTACCAGTCTTATTGTCTGGTAGACTTTTTTTTCTTTTAAGATTTATGTGTGTGTGTGTGTTTTGGAAAAGATAGAATTTTGCTCCCTGGTTCTGTATCAGTGGAAGAAGATAAGTCCTGTTGAATTGGGATCTTGTGAGACAGGGAGCAATATATTTCTTTTTTATTGACATAATTGTAGCTAGATGGAGATATGTAATTATATTTCTTATACACATAATAGATTTGTTTTATAGCCTACTATTCTGTGAAATTAACTGACAGGTAAAAACAAATTTATCACAATGTGTAGAACTGGCATATGTACCTATATCCTTGTTTTACACATACCCAGACTGCCCCAGTTTACTTCTGGTAAGTAGCCATGGCATTTAAATTAATAGCATAGTTGGAACTCTATTCCAAGAATCTGTTTGTAAGAAAGAGTTAACACAAAAGCCTATTGCAATATTGGCTCTTAGCTGGCATTGGAAGTTGGATTTGGGGAGTTGGAACTTGGGTTTCATGAATGTTCCCATCACTTCAGAACTGTTAAGAGTAGCTCACGGCATCTAAACTGATTGTATAGACAATATGGTTTATGTTGAACACCTGCTCTCCTTCTGGGAGTTTGGAATTTTGGTAGGAGTTAGGCAGACGGTGCCTCTGTGACTGACCCCTGATAAAAACCCTGGACTTGTAGGCTCAGGCGAACTTCCCTGGTAGACTACATTTCACATCAGGGAAGCTGGTGTCTAATTTCTTCTGGATTTCTCCCCATGCATCTTGTCCCTTACAGCTTTGTTGTAATAATGCGTAGCTGTGAGGACTATATGCTGAGTCATGAAAACTTGGGGGTAATGTTGGGCCTTACCACATCTTCTAGGGAGTGCTCCAGGTCCCAATGTTGGAGTGACAGCCTGACCCATGAACTGTTGCACCAGGTTTGTTGGTAGGAGCATATTGGATTATGTTGGTGAAAGTGCCTTGAAAGTACTGTTCAATTATTATCCAAATGCACAGCGCAATTGTTATTTTACTTCTTCTGTAATACGTTTCGGTCACTGCTGTGAGTCAGACATTATCATGTACACATAGAAGACTAAGTTATTTACTCTCAGGTAGTACGTGGCCTTTCTCCACGTGGGGCCAAGCAAATCCACCCTCTCCCCTAGTGGGCTGAGCTGCTAAGAGTGTCAGACTGTGGGGGGCAATTTAGATGTTAACTCTCCACCCTCCCTACGTTTTTCACATTGCTGTCAGGTTACTTTTCTTAAACTGTGTTAATTATGCCTGTTACCTGTCCAAACCATTAGTTATTTCTCGTTAGTTGCAAAATAAAGGCCAGATATCTTTATCTGTCAGTCAGGTTGGTGTGACCTCACTCTCCTTCTTGCCTTATTTCTTACTGCTTGCCTTCCTGTGGCTGACACTGGCAGAACTCAGCAGTACCCTTTCCTTCTCTCTTCTTTCCTCACATCTTCCTTCCTCTCTGCTCTCCCAGACTAGGATGCCTTTTCCCCCATCTTTCCCTGTGCAAGGTCCTACCTACTTTTCAAAGCCTGTTCCAGACTCCCAAACACTGCCTATTCCTCTGTGTCTCCTCTGCTCTCTCTGCAAGTAGGAGTCTCTGTTGACTCCTGTGACTTTTTTTTTTTTGCAGTTTTTGGCTGGGGCTTGGTTTGAACCCGCCACCTCCAGCATATGGGGCCGGTGCTCTACTCCTTTGAGCCACAGGCGCCGCCCTCCTGTGACGTTTTATGTTTGCGCTATGTCAGTGTGTCTGGGATATGTGCAGGGAGCATTGGTGGGCAAGTGGAGAAGTGAGGTAGCTAAGGGTGGGCAAGTGGAGAAGTGAGGCAGCCAATAAAGGTGCACTTGTGGGGAGAAGCTCTGAGAGAGCATGTCAAGCAGGGCTTTCAAAATTTAATGTGCATGGGAAATCTGGGGACCTTGTTAAAACGTAGGCCCAGACTTAGGTTGAAGGTGAGCCCTGAGAGGCTGCCTTTCTCCTAAGTGCTCAGAATACTGACACTGTTGGCATAGGTCCACAGACCCCATTTTGGAGAACAGCAACGCTGTAAAGTTGTCTTACCCGAGGGGTGAAGCAGCTGGAGTATTTATGTGCCAACTCTGCATGCTTGGTAGTTGGGGGCTCTTTGGGATATGCTAATTCTTGATACCTTTGGTTTACCAAGTGGCCATTCCTGACTTGCAGGAAAGCCCTCAGGCAGAGATACATATTCACACCTGCAGGTGAAATTTAGTGTTGGAAGACTTGGTGAGACTCAGCACCAGCCTGTGATTGTGATTATTTTTATGTATTTCTTCCTCCACACCAGACATCAGATCACTGAAGGGGATTAGGGTCTGTAATTCTCCTTCCCTAGTAGCATTTGTTACACACTCTGCTTTTGTATTTGCTCAGTGAATGAGTGGATTGCTGTTTTCCACCTTGGTAAAGTATTCCAAATGCAGTTTATGGTGTGGTCCAGTGACAAACCCCAGCTTGACATTCTTAATTTCACTGTTTAAGATAAAGATTCTACCCCCAAAAGAGCCTCCTTTCTGGTTCTATATCTCTAAAGCAGCAGTTCTCAACCTGTGGGTTGTGACCCATAGGAACTGTATTAAAGGGCTGCAGCATTAGGAAGATTGAGAACCACTGCTCTAAAGGTATCAGTGGCCTTGTCCTCATGGGCCAGAGTTTGCAGATATAAGAGAAGAGAATCCCACGGAACAAGCAAAAATTATCCCTTTAAGGACTTCTGGGTTGTTCATTATTATTATTATTATTATTATTATTTTTTTTTTTTTACTTTTAAAAAATTTTGACATAGAGCCTCACTCTGTCACCAAGGCTAGAGTGCAGAGACATCATCGTAACTTACTGCAGCCTCAAACTCTGAGGCCCAAATGATTCTCTCTTGCCTTAGCTTCCCAAGTAGCTGGTGACTACTGGTGCATACCACCACACTTGGCTGATTTTTTTTTTTTTTTTTTTTTTTTTTTGTAGAGATGTGGTGTCATCATGTTGCGCAGGCTAGTCTCAAAATTTTGGCTGCAAGCAGTCCTCCCCCTGTGGTCTCCCAAATAACTAGGATTACAGGTGTGAGTCATCACACTGGCCATGGGTTCTATTTATTTTTAAGGCCAAAATAGAGAGAAGGGCTCAAGAGGAAGAATTCTGGTGAGAAATGTTTGTGTTTTGAAGGCACTTAAAGGCACTCTTTGTTCCTTGCCAGATTTTTCTCCCCCCCCCCATACGTGATACTTTACATTTGGATGGATTCCTATGCTATAGATAAAAGTTTGGTTTTCTAATCCTAAAGGCTAAAACAAATCTTTGGGCCAGTTGCAAAATTTCCTCTGCATTGTCAAAGCGCTTTATTTTTATTTTTTATTTTGAATACCCTTTCCCTAATTTCATTTTTTTGACTCATAAAACCTAGCATTTTAAATACTTCCTATGATACCATTTTCTTTTGATATCTTATGTGAAATAAATCCTAAGTATTTACTTGAGACCTCCTATATGCTGTGGTTGACTGAAAAGAAGCGTAAGACTTTTCTCTTGGCCCTGAAAGAATTAGTCATTTACATGGGAAGAAAAGGTAGTCAATATGAGAATGATAGAAAAACCAATTGTAAGTGTGAAGTGGTGTCTAATGATAATCAAATGTCTTTGTTTTTTTTCCCCATTCATTCTTAATTTTGTATATTTCCTCATGTCAGATTGTCTTTTTTTTTTTTAAATGTCAGATTGTCTTAAGTTGTGTATTCAGATTCCTAGCTGAAAGATACAGTCACTGACAGATACAGGAATTTATCCAGGGGCAGCATTGTAGGCTAGCATGGTTAGGAAGGATCACAAAGGATGTACAGTATTCCTGCTTAGCCTTGAAAAGTTGGCCAGTTTAGAAAAGGCTACATGGAGATCAAGGACCTTCAGCCATTGTTTGTCCCAGTACCCAAGGTCTGGTTTGGTGTCTGGAGGGGCCTGAACTTAATAGAAGAGGCCTCTGCTACTAAAACCAGCAACCAAAAGAGGATTCTTAGTTCTTTTTCAACAAATCTTTCTTTTGTTCTTTTTTATATGCTTCTCTTTGAGTCTGTAAATATTTTCAGTATTCATTTCACAGTCCATTGACTTTGGCTCCTTTCTGGCCTTTGACAACTGGTATAATCTCTGTGCATAGATTCTGTGAGGTGGCTTAGGGGAGAAAGTGAGAAGGGGTTATTTCTCAGTGCATTGGGGATGAAATGTGTTTTCCCCTGTGTCATTCTCATTGCTTATTGAATAATATCATGGAATGGTTGACTGCTGAAGTTGAAGGAATGCAAACAAAAAAGTGCAAGTCAGGAAAATGGTATCAGGTTTTTAAATTAATGGCCTTATATTGATGAATTCTTATCTTCTGGGCAAGTATACACTTTACGATGTCCTCCTACATGTGTCATATTGTTTGAAACACAAAAAATTGTGATGAAATAATAAAGCAATAGTCCTTGTCTTGAGTGGCCTGGAGTGGTTACGTGAGCTTGTGGAGTGGAGTCCTCCAATTTTGAGTCCTTGTTCTATGACTTACTGATCTTGGAACATTGATTAAGTTTAAGGCCTCAGTCATGGCTGCTGCTTCTTCTTCTTCTTTTTTTTTGTGAACTAGGGAAAACATCTTGTTTTATGAGTGGTTGTGAAAGGAAATAAGACCATGAGGCCCAGCACATGAGGGGGTCTAGTAAATGTTTATTCTCCTCTGGTCTAAGATTCCAATTCATACAAACTGGGGCCAGAGGAAAACTTAGGTGTTTAACTCAATTCATGGCTTCTTTAAAAAGATAAGTACGAAGAGGCATGCAAATTCAAAGTATTATTTATTTTTATAATTCTTCTGTCTAAGGGTAGCTTGTGATCTCAGCTCTACTAAAGGCATTCTGATAGTCCACTATTTGGGTATATTTTTTGGTGCTGTAGCCAACACTTAGAGGCAGGGTATTCTGTTTCTCACCAACATCCAAGACCCTTAGTTCCCTGTTTTATAGAAATAAAAGGAACCTCCATAGTGGACCACTTTCCTGCATTGACCACTTCCTTTAGTTGACCTAATTTTCAAAGACTGGAGATGCACCACATGTACGTATCAGTACAGTAGGCCTAGTTATTTTGTTGGCCACCTCTGTATACTGACCAGTTTATTATAGTTCTTTTGGTGGTCAGTTTACAGAGGTTTGACTGTAGTTGTCATGACATAAATGTCTATTTAATTTCTTTATTTTCTGTGTAATTGTGACGAGAGTTGCTTGCTGGTCTGATAACCCAACTAGTCACAGGTTATTGCAGGGTTAATTATGCTGTTCTTAAATTTTTAACCCCAAGTTCATTGTGACTGCTTGGTTGCATTTGTTTTGATTGGTTGGTGTATTTTTTCCGATTGGCAGGTGTATACTGCTTGTTTATTAAATATTTTTAATCTCACTGGGAATTACATACTTTGAAACTTTTTTTCTGTGAGCGTTTTAGGATGTGCCTTTTAAGAGGAAAAGTTATTTTAGGTAAGTCCTACTAAATTAAAAGATAGTAAGAATTTTCTGATTTCCTGTTTATGGCTCAATCTGACCATTCATTTGCAGTTATTTTCTAAAATAACCTTAAATTAACGTTAATGGAACTACGTACTCTCAGTCCCACGTTGGAAGGCTAATTATCGGTATGTAATCTCAGAAGTGTTGTGCTCGTTGGTATAAACTATGTCAGCAAGGTGACACGTTGTAATTATGTATTCATTTTCTGCTTACTCTTCTCATCTTCTGCATGTGTCATCAAACAAGCTTTCTTTATTACAATCGTGGTGGTTTTAGTAGCAGCTACTTTTGCCTGAATTGACACAAAAACCATTCCTATCTCTGGTCCACATGATCTTTCCTGAGACAGAAATGTGATTTTATATCTGCCACATCATCTTTTCTTTCTTTCTTTTTTTTTTTTACATCATCTTTTCTAATGATATGTGTGTAGACATGTCATAGCTCCTTTTATTTCTGTTTCTGAACTGTTAGGTCATCAGCAGACTTACCAGTGAACAGACATGTTTCTTCAAGTTCAATGAGCATAAGATTTGGGGCCAATAGGCCTGTATTTCATTGGTCTACATTTGATTTTTTTTAATAGTTTTCAATTTTGGGGGAAAAAAATTTGTTGATGTTAATTACTCTCTTTACCTCTCTTTCTTGTAATTTAAGGTGATATATTAGATTTTGCTCACAATAGTTTATGTTCTCTAATATTTGAACTTTTATTAGGTGGTTTTCTAAAACAAGTATTTTTTCAAGTAAATTTCTTCATTATTGTGTGCGTTCAGTACTTCTTAAGCATATTACCTTTATTTTTTTTAAGTTGTTATCTAAAACTGATGAGGTATTCATGCGTTTTTGGCTCAGAGAAGCCTAGGTACTTTTACTAAGTTTTACTTTGTGTCAGAGCTTTACTAACATTAATCCCCCCACCCCCACCTAGGAAACTAATCCACTGTTACAGGAAGTTGCCCTTTCCTCATTTTTATTGACTTTTAGTTTTCCATGTTTGGTGATTTTTGACAGGGTAGTATATGAAATTTGATTTTAGAGTTGGTCTAGATCAGTGGTTCTCAACTTTCCTAAGGCTGTGACCCTTTAATATAGTTCCTCATGTTGTGGTGACCCCCAACCGTAGGTGCATTAAGGTTTGAGAAGCACTACTCTAGTTCACTGGTCCTCAACCCTGCTGTGCCTCGAATCACCTTAAGAGCTTTTAGAACAGCTGTTCTCAATCTTTGGGTCACGACTCCTTTGGGGGTTGAACGACCCTTTCACAGGGGTGGCCTGTATACAACCTTGCATATCAAATATTTACATTGTGGTTCATAACAGTAGCAAAATTACAGCTGCAAAGTAGCAACGAAAATAAATTTATGGTTGGGGGTCACCACAACATGAGGAACTATGTTAAAGGGTCATGGCATTGGGAAGGTTGAGAACCACTGGTCTAGAGCTTCAGTGGAGACAAATCTTTCCTCTGTTACTCCTTTTCATCCACGTACCCTCAGCTCCAAGCACAGTCCTAGGCCCGACATAGATGGTCAGCAAATATTTCTTGAAATAAATAGCTCCCCAAAGGCTTGCTTGAATCTTTTCTTTGTCTGGTCACCTGGGAAGAGAATGAGGTCTTTATACCAATTTTGTCTTTGGAGGCCTAATTCCTTAGTCCTTGTGCAGATTGGCATTATGTAATCTTTCCACTATTAGAGAACATTTTCTGTGACAGCTGACTCCTTTGGGTGAATGAATTTCTCTATCCGCTGTTGAAGTACTGAGTTTGGGTTTAGAAAAATGCAGAAACATTTGTCCATCAAGCCTAAAGACATTGTTTAGCAGAAGAGAGGGGAAGTATTTAAATGAGAAAAATTTGCTTTCTATTTCAGATCCTTCTTAGCCACCCAGGCTGGCCATAACTTTCCAGATGGAGTAAATTCTTTTGTTAGATGATTAGAGTTGAATCTTATAAGCCAAAATTATTTGACTTGCAGATTCTGTTTGCATTTTAGAAGAGGGGTAATAAACATTTACAGGTACTTTACAGATGTGCTAGATCGATGGCCCTCTATTACAATTCATGTTCTTCTTCAAGTGGATCTTAAATTCAGTTGGTGAATACTTTTGTCTCTGGTTTTATACGGTACAAGATAATACTGATAATTTTATTTTACAGTAGTTCTGTGAACCTAATTCATATTTTTGTTTATTTTAATCTTACGTGGTGTGTACTTTTTGTTCATATACATTGATGGTGTAGGAAATAATTTCTAAGTAATTACATTCATTAGAGAATTTGAAGGTATTTCTATGCAGGAAGTGGTGTGTGTGTGTTTTCTGTAAAGTCATATTGAACTCTTTGCCATGATAACCCAGATGTGAACGTGAAATGGAATGTGGAAAGCAGCATTGCCTTGTCCTTGGTTTAGAATTGAAGCATAGATTTACTGCGAGTCTCAAGGAGTGGTATTCAGAATTAGGCAGTGGTGTCAGCAGTGCGTGTTCGGGGTATTCCGTAGAAGCTGAATTCTCACTTCAAATCTGTTTGTAAAAGTAGGTACTGTTTATGTTGTACATAAAAAAATGCTGCGGACAGTAAAAGGCAACACAAGATGACATGGCTGTTCTCTTGCTGGTGGACCGTGAGTGTGTTGTAATGGGTTAGTGGGAACATCTGAGGCAGCCTTCAACCGGAAGCCCAGCAGCTGGACCCTGCGCATGGGCATTGGAGGGCTTGGTGTTATGGTGCTGGACCCTAGCCGCTGTGTGTGTGGTGGTCGGGGGAGGGGGAGGAAGGGTGTGGTATGAGGGAGAGAGGAATTGGCAGCTTCATTCTGCTGGCTATTATTATTAGTACCTTCAGTTATGGAAAGTCAGTGGTCTTTCTTTCAGCTAGTTCCTTGGCCCAAGTCACCTGATGTGGCTCATCTTCTTTCTAAGGAAGTCACTAACCATATTTATCTGTAGCATAATGATCATTTACATGAAACTCTGCAAACTGTCCTCCTGAGGTGCCCTTTGGGATGAGATGCAGTGGTGCCTAGGGACAGCCCTGCTCTCCAGGTGCCTATGATTAATAGCTTGGCACATTCACACTTGGAATCTGGGTCTCTAGGGAGGATGCAGGCCATTTCCAGTCTTGAGTTGCAGACTGTGCCGTCAGGTTGTGCATTTATTGATTTGGTGGAGCAGCTTCCTGCTTTGAGGCCTTGTACAGGGAATTGGACTGGGGTGGCTTTTGACCACAGAAAGAGATCTAGGACTAAGCACCCTGTCTTACTGTACCTGTACCTGACTTGACTTATACTGGCACCTTACCTGGTGAGGTTTAGGTGCTAAGTCCTGAAGAAGGAAGAGGCAACCCGAAGACAGAAAATTTAGGGGCAGCAGGAAGTTGGAGCTGAAGGTCACAGAGTAACAGCTAAGCCCTCAACAGTCTCTGTTGGTATGGGAGGGTAGGGGCGTGCTAATTGAATGGAGGAGGGGGCTCAAATCCTTCTCACTTAAATTTTATAGAAAAAGATGACTGTAACATGAAGGCCTCCGGGATACTCAAACAGGTTACCTCCGTGTTAAATGTTTGCTGAGACAGCTGGCAAGCCATGTTTTAGGGTGGCTGAAGGATGGCTAAAGGTATGGGCTCCTCCATCACCCAGCCTGGGTTTGAATCTTTCAGAATTTGTTGTCTGTGTGATAAAACGTAAAGTCACTTTACCCTTCTAGGCTCAGCGGCCTCCTCTATAAAACGCGGAATAATCACAGTGGTAGATGTAAAGAACGAATGAGATAATATGTATTAAATATTTTACACAGGCCCTGCATGCACAATTGAGTAAACACACAGTAAAAGTTAGTTGTTGTCTTCTTTACTATGTAGCTGTTGTTGATTAGTTGGTCTTTTTTTTTTTTTTTTTTTTATTTTTTTTGGCCGGGGCTGAGTTTGAACCTGCCACCTTCAGCATATGGCCCTACCCCTTTGAGCCACAGGCGCCGCCCGATTAGTTAGTCTTTAATAGTATGTATATCTGAGTAATATCCATAGAAGTAAAAAACCAATAAGAATTATGACAAATACTGCTTATTAGTTAATGAGATCGCAATAATGTGTGAACTTGAGTCTGCATTCTGAAACATAAGTATGACGAAATTACACTTTATGTGTGTGAGCAACATACTTATCTGATCATCGCATATTCCTGATAGCTGTGTGTAAATGACTTCAGTAACAATATTTGTTCCTGTTGTCATGTTTATAGTGAAAAACAGTTCATTTTTGTTTGTACTCTATTCCTATTAAACTATAAATTTATCAAAAATCAAAATAAAATAAGACTCTAGGCCACCATGAAACCTTGATTGAAGAGAAGTAGGTAAGATAGTTGTCCTTGAGGACAGCAAAGCACTTTTAGGTGCATGTTGAAGAACTCTCATGTCCTGGCTTTTGTCAATTCTGCAGCCTCCCAGGCCCTGTGGACTCTACTCCTCTGGGCCATTTTGTATGGATTCCTGATTGTGTGGTGGTAGACAGAGGAATTGCTGAATGTGAATCAGGTGACATCTCCTTTATAAATAAGATGTTCTTTCCTTTCTATACGTAAATAGAAAGTATGCCAGAGATTGGCCTCATGGATTCCTTAGTTTGTTTTCTTTTGAGACAGAGTCTCAAGCTGTCGTCTTCCGTAGAATGCTGTGGCATCACAGCTCATAGCAAGCTCAGACTCTTCGGCTTAAGTGATTCTCTTGCATCAGCCTCCCAAGTAGCTGGGACTACAGGTGCCGACCACAATACCCAACTATTTTTTTTTGTTGTTGTTGTTGTAGTTGTTATTGTTGTTTTAGCTGGCCTGGGCCGGATTCGAACCCACCAATGGTTCTATGTGGTCTGGCTCCCTACCCACCGAGCCACGAGTGTCTCTAGATTCGTTATTTTTTAACGTCAGGGGAGTTAAATTTATCAAATGTTATCTTCTAAATAGAAAAATCTTGTCATTTTTCAAAACTGAAATCTCTAATGAATTTTAGAAATGGAAATTCTCTGTAGTCTGCCAAGTTTAGGTCTTCATCTAAGAATATTATGGTATTGTCTTTGCCCTCTCACCTTAATTTTATACCTTAAAGATTATTAGTAATATCTCATCCACAGTACCATTGCTGTGAGTATTAAACTATGTGCTCATCTATGTAGATACTTAGACTTTGTCTGGCACATGGTAAAGACGATGCAATTGCTGGCTTCTAATTTAGAGCATGTATACCAGTGACTTAATTCAGTAGATTTCTGAATTTCTCACATATGTCAAGTTTATAGTGGGGTAGGGATAGGTGGGGACGTACCAAACCAGGTGGTACTTCGTATTAGTAGGAATATTCAAGCACTAGAATATCTACCTTGAAAGAAGAGAAATATCAGCTAATCCTAGAGTTGGTCATATGTGGTTCGTATGCAGGCATGGAGCAAAAAGCTGCCAACAGGGACTTACTTAATAATATGGGAATGCCTTGAATTTTTCAAGTAGGGTTTTAGTCTTTTTTTTTTTTTTTTTTTTTTTTTTTTAGACAAGGTCTCAAGCTGTCACCCTGGGTAGAGTGCCATGGTGTCACAGCAACCTCAAATTCTTGGGCTTAAGCTACTCTCTCACCTCAGCCTGCCCCTCCCCCATGTAGCTGAGACTATAGGTACCTGTCACAACACCTGGCTATTTTTTTCGTTGTTGCAGTTGTTATTGTTGTTTAGCAGGCCTGGGCTGGATTTGAACCTGCCAGCCTTATTGTATGTGGCCGGCATCCTAGCCACTGAGCCATGGGTGCTGCCTGGGTTTTAGTCTTTATAGAGGTAAGCTAATGACTTTTTTTAAAGGGTGAAGGAAATAAAAGTAAGCTCAGATGCTGTAAAACACAGAAGTAACCCAAGCTAGACAAGTAGGGAAAATGGTGGATCATGGTGAGCAGGGGGAGAGTGCCGAGTGTTACTGTTAGTGATTGAGGTAGATCGTAAGTGGAGACAGGAGAAGGAGCTTGTGAAAGGAAATCAGTTGGTTTCAATCAATGGGTGCTAGGAACCTGTAACATCATGCAGTGGGTGAACAGGAGATGATAGTAGCCCAGTAGGAAGGACAAGTGAAATGCTCTGCAAAGTTCTAAAGGGACAGTAACAGATTCATAGGTTTCTTAACGTGAAAGAAAAAGCAGACAGAATGATAGGGCTAATTATGTAAACAATACTTGTATCATTCTTGGTGTTCAGAAATAACTACATATATACCTTGTTTAAAACAAATTAAGGCCAGACACGGTGGTTCATGCCTATAATCCTAGCACTCTGGGAGGCCGAGACAGATGGCTCCCTTGAACTCAGGAGTTTGAGACCAGCTCGAGCAAGAATGAAACCCAGTCTCTACTAAAAACAGAAAGATGAGCTGGGTGTGGTGATGTGCACCTGCAGGCTCAGCTACTCGGGAGGCTGAGGCAGGTGGACTGCTTGAGCCCAGGAGTTTGAGGTCGCAGTGAGCAGTGATCATGCCATTTGCACTTTTCCTGGGATGACAGAGCACGACTCAGCCTCAAAGCAAAACCAAAATCAGCATATTTGGGTTTACAGAGCAGCTTTATTAAGGAAAAATTATAAATGTTTTCTCACTTCATAAGGATTTTTGTTTTCATACTTCACTAGTTAAAACATGATTTTTATTAACCAATTTTAACTGTATATAAATTATTTTAAAATATTTTACAGTTATATGTTCATGTAGCTAGCCTTGAAATATTTATTCCTTTTTCTTTTGAACGATTTTAAGCAATATAGTAAGATGACTAACTTAAAATAAATTATAAATTTATCTGTAATATATGTTTTTAAATTATTAGATCAATACACATAATCAGAAGCATGTTAATATCCATTTGTTATTTGCTGGCTTATACTAAAGACAGATCCTGAAATATCTGTTGTAGTCTACATATGTATCAACTATTAGTACTTCTTGACAGCTGATTAAAAATACTGAATACCAGATATTTCCCCGTAGACAGAAGACATAGCATAAATTTTGTGGTTTAGACTTTTAGAGCCTGTTTACAGCTGGATTAAGTTGACTTGCATTTAACGTAATGACCTTCTAATCCAAAGCAAGGGCATTGTGTTTTATATACAAGGTTGCCATTAAGATAGCCAGATATTTTAGCTAATAATATTGAAATATGTTTTGTAGCAAATAGGGAATGTTTTGAAATTAGAGTAGAAAAGTAATAAAAATCAGTTCTACCTAAAATCTACATGTTTCCTCTTTTTGTTTCAAATCTGCTAGTTTTTGAGAAATTATAGAGACAAAATAAATTATTTCTCTACCTTTTGTAGAGGTTACTTGGATCAAGAATTTTCTGTATTTTTGAGAAATTTTTCTTATGCTTTTGAGCCTTTGGCCTCATCAGTGATCTGATGTCACTTAGAAGTTCAAGAAGCTTAAAAATGTTTTTAAAAGAAATTCTAATGTTTCTCATTCCTCTGCAGAATAAATGGCCTGCATTTAAGACACTGCAACATTTGATGACCCTAGTTTTTCTAATTCGTGATTAATCTGAGTGTGACATAGATGCCAGAAACCCAATAGAAAATTTATCATGAAAAGCGAGGTGATTGACTAGCCAATTTCAAGTGTTCTGTTTTGCAGAGAGACATGCTAGAATACCGTGAAGAGAGAGGTAAAACAGAGGGAGGGAATTCTGAAAGGAGTTGGAAAGGGAATGCACAGGGCAATGGGGATGAGAAAGTAGAGTATTAGAAAAGATGATTCTCATTCTAATCTAGTCTCGTGTTGGTTAGAGTACTGATCCTAATTAAGCAATGTGGTATTTATTGTTGAACTGTGACCAACTTTAGATTTTTTCTGGTATCTGTGGCCACATCCATTCCACAGTGGTTGCAATCTCTTTTTAATAGATTGTATTTGCTATGGTGAAATACATCACTAAAAAGGGAAAAAAACCAAAACAAAATAGGTCAACTTTTGGTGCTGGATCAGTTAGCTTGAAGTAACCACAAAAGTCACCTGAGCATCCAAATTCCATTTAAAACCACTCACTTTGCTTTAAAGGGGGCTCTGACTGAGCAAGTGATATGTCAACTGCAAACGGCAAATATTCTCAAACTAGCACAGAAGCAGTTGTGTTGCCAAGATTTATTGTTTCACTTTGTACAGCTTCTGTCATGGATACGTGAAAGCAATTACAGTAGTTTGAGTGGTAAATTGCCTTGAAATCTGAAATTAATAGGATTCTATTAAATACATTTTGAAGGAATTTCTTTTGGCATTGAGATAAATAATTGCAGTAGAGCTTTCCTTTCATATATATAAAAAAAGGTCACCCTAGAGTTATGCAAAGAATGCATTCTTAGGTCATGTGTGTCCAAGAAAGCAGGCAAATAAACATCTTTTCTTTGTATGCTGGAAGGGAGGAAATACTGTTTATTGGCATACCATAACTCCACTCAGCTTTTATGAAATTATTGGAAACCATTTTGCGGGAAAGCAGTCATCTAGTAAAAGGGTTTGGCCAAATTTTGAATTCCAACACTTTTTTATACTTAAGCTGTTGTCTCCCCAAGACAGAGCTTCTGATAACAGTAGAGTCACATACATGTGTAAGTGGATATGTGTTCGCGTTAGCACATATACATATTCACACATGCATACACACACCCATAGGATTCTTGAGAGGGACTCCGGAAAAGGCTCAAAAGAGACTAATTTTTGGCAAAAACCCTGCCATTCCATAAGGCACTGAAGGCCTACAGAATGAAGGCACAGTTCAGAGGTTGCAAAACATCTTTGTAACCTTCTCATTATCAGAATATGAGGAGCAAATGTAGGCATGGAATTTTCATTAGCTTTTGTAAATAAATGCCAGAGTACATGTAAGTTTAATAAAAATGAAGACATTTAAAAAAAAAAAATCATGATTTTACTCAGTTTATTTACAAAATTTAAAAATGATTTTTGGAAGTGAATATATATTACATTTATGATAAAAAGTAAATAACGGGAGAGGTCATTTGTTCATTTATGTAAATGTGATGTCATTTGTCAAAATACATTTTCAACTGTAATACTGGATTAAAACTCAGTTATTATCTATCAAAAAATGTTTTGGTATGCTGCTAGTAGCAGAAACACTTAATTCTGATTGGCTTTAGCAAGGAGGATATGAATTCTTTCACTATAACTAGCAGTCCAGAGGCAGAAAGGCTCCAAATGTGAGCTCAGGGCTCTGGCTCAGCCTCTTTGGGATTCTGTTGCTTTGGGTACTTAGCAGGTGGCCACAGGGCTGCCTGCTCCACAGCCAGACCCTGCAAAACTAGAGACAGAAGAGTCTCTCTCTTCTGGTGTTTCCTTCTTGGGAGCAAGGAAAATTTCCCCAAAGCCTTCTCAATACACGACTGTAACCAGTATTAGTATTTGGCCCTTCCCTGAGACTCACAGTCAGAAGTGTCGCATAGGTTCACCCCAGTTAGCAGGAGAACTGCACTGTGGCAGGGATCTAATTCAGGATTCAAGGTTCAAGCCTGAACTAGGGCAGAGCCACTGTCCCTTGATGCACGTGAGAGCAGGATGGATGCCTTAACTCAGGGGTCCTTAAACTGCAGCCCGAGGGCCACATGAGGAGGTGTGATTGTATTTGTTCCCGTTTTGTTTTTTTTACTTCAAAATAAGATATGTGCAATGTGCATAGTTTTGTTTTTGTTTTGTTTTGTTTTTTTTGAACTATAGTCCTGCCCTCCAACCGTCTGAGAGACAGTGAACTGGCTCCCTGTTTAAAAAGTTTGAGGACACCTGCCCTAACTGATTTTGGGCTTTGCTGCCAAACGTTAAGGAGGAATGGATATTGGGTATGCAACCAGGGGTATCTGCTTTTTATAAAGAGAAAAGTGATATGTAAAAATGACTGGATTAAAAAAAAAATTATGAAATGTGTCTGTTAAATTAAGCATTTGGTTATGGAGATTGCTCTAAAAAATAACTGCATTTTGTAAGGAGAATTTTGATAACAAAAATAATTTATTAAAAAAAATCTCTGACATAGAGTTGGAATTGAATAGCACTTTATCTTCATCACTATTGAGTTACAAGTTGACAGCTGACATTCATCTTTCATCTTCTAAGGATAACTCCTTTCATTCTTGCTAAATCTCATGAAGTAATACCATGATGAAAGATGTGTATTTAGACTTGCTCTAACTTACAGAAAAGTCTCTAGTGCTGTTCTTTGAGGAGAGTATTTCCTGTGGGGTGGTTTGGCAGTTGAGATTAGTAAATGAGGAAGATGCTGTGGATGTCTTCATTGACCTTCAGTTGTGTGTGGATTTTTGACAAAGCATTGGGGTGTCCAATAGTAATGTAATAATAATGACAACAGCCAGCTATTGTTTATTCATCAGTGCACATTTTGCCAGGACCTATGACTCATAGGTCGTATATGAATCATTTATTTATTATTAAGTAGAAAAATGTAACTTGTTCCATGCTCCCCATTCTGTAAGTGGAGCAAGGTGGGATTCAGATCCAGACCTGTCTGGCCCATTTCTGACATATTGTGCTTCTTCAAAAGAAGAAAGTTGTGAAGGCAGCAATTCTGTCCTCTATTGATGAACATGTACTGGATTAAATTGTTTGGCAGATTAGTCAGTATACCTCCAGATCTCTTTAGGTTGCAGTGTAGCTGTAGTACTCCTCTGCTGAGAACCTTCTTGAGTGTTCTCTGTCTCACTGAGGAGATGCTAAATTGCAGAGGGCCTGTTGTCCCTGGGCTTTCTCTGTCACCGTCTCCCTCATTCTCTGGCATCATCATCTTCTCCTTCTGCTCTTCTCTTTGTTTCTTTGCTCCTTTCTCCTGTTGTTCCTTGAACCTCCCATTCTCTTTTGTCCTAGTGACTTTGACCTTGCGGTACATCTATCCTGGATTGCTTCGTACATCTATCCTGGATTGCTTCGCCCACCAGGAATCAGCATAGCTCATTCTCTCCTCTCTCTTCAGCCTCTGTTTAAATTGTTAATTTAGTGAGGACTTCCCTGACCAGCCCTCTACTCCCATGGGATACCCCATCCATTTACTTTGTAGGTGTTTTTGGTATTTACTTTCTTTTTCTCCCTCCCTGCCTTCCTGTTTCCCTCCTTCCCTCCCTCCTCCTTACTTCTTCCTTTCCTTTCTTTTTTTCCTTTTTCTTTTCTTCCTTTCCTTTCCTTTCCTTTCCTTTCCTTTCCTTTCCTTTCCTTTCCTTTCCTTTCCTTTCCTTTCCTTTCCTTTCCTTTCCTTTTCTTTCTTTTCTTTCTTCTCCCTCCCTCCTCTCCCTCCCTCCCTCCCTCCCTCCCTGTTGCCCAGGGTAGCCTTGAGCCCTGGGATCAAGTGACTGATTGATCTGCATCAGCCTCCTTAATAGCTAGGACTATGGGCATGTGCCACGGCACCCAGCTGTTTTCAGTTTTTTATATCCCGTGCCTCATACCTCTCTCCTTCCTATTAGAAGCTCCCTGAGAAGTTCTGTCTGTTTTGCTTATTGCTAGATCCCAAGTACCTAGAATGGGACCTGGGACATTGTTGAGGCTTAGTAAATATTGCTGACCGGATGAATGAGTGAATGATTCATATATAGATTAGAACTCTGGCTGTGATAAGCAGGTGGACTGCCGAGAGATGTTCACAAGGACATGGTGTTACTTAATTGCCAAACCTTTACATGCTTCTGTTAGATTAATGGTGTCCAGTTCTTTCCTGTGCTTAGAAGAGTGAATCAGAGTGTCTGGTTTTATTCAGCACGTGCTACTCTGATTTTTCTCAAAACATAGGAATTGTACATCATTCTCAATTGTAGGAATTTTTTCCCCAATCCAACTGACTTGCAGCATTTCAGGGGTTCTTGGAGGCAATCACTGAAAGCTTCCATTCTGTAAGCCTAGAAAGACACTCAAGATAATATGGACACTTTTGTAGTCTTGTGTGGTGCTGCTTGGCGATGAAAAGCCCAAATGCCATGAAGGCACAACTTCATATGGAATTAGTATTGTTTTTGCTATCCAAAACAGCATGATGATAGGCAAAGAATGGAAAACTGAGTTAGCTAGCCGGTGTGTAGAGCAAGGAAGAACGAACGGCCTCAGATTTCAGACCAGACTGAAGGAGCATGTAGGAATTTTAGTGCCATTTTGAGGGACTTAAATGTTTGCACCTTTAATATCTTGAGTAGTTTCCATCTCTTAAGAACTTTTTTTAAAAGATGTACAGTGTACGGGGTGCTGAGCTAACTGCTGTCAATACAATGATAAATAAAATAACAAGATCCCTGTCCTCATGGAGCTTCCAAACAAGTAGAGAAAATAGTTACCAGTACACACATAAATAAATAATTGAAAAACCATAATCAAAACTCTGAAGAAGGCCGGGCGTGGTGGCTCACACCTGTAGTCCCAGCGCTGTGGGAGGCCCAGGCGGGTGGATTGCCTGAGCTCAGAGGTTCGAGACCAGTATCAACAGCAGAGAGCCAGAGTAAGACCCTGTCTCTACTAACATCAAAAACAGCCAGACGTTGTGGTGGGCGTCTGTAATCCCAGCTACTGTGGAGGCAAGGGGACAGAGCATAGCCAGAGGAAGAACATATAAAAAGAGAAGAAAGAAAATGAACAACAAACGAGCAAGCTGAAAAAAAAAAAAAACAAAAACAACTCTGAAGAAAAAGAAAAAACAAAATACAAACCTCACAGTCAGTGAGAGAAAAAGCAGTGGTGGAAGGGGCTGTGTTGACCGTCGTTAGAAATTTACGCTTAGAAAATTTCCTGTTTTTATAGAGATTATTTTTTGTAGTTTCATTAGCAACGGTCACAGTTAGCTTAAACAGTCAAATCCAAATCTCTGTAGCGGTACAAAATAGTGTGTAAGATTCAAAGGTTACTTAGAAAGAGAACGGCTATTTTCGTTAGGCTAATAGTGTTGCTTAGAGCAGCAGGATTCTGGGGAGGCTGTGTGCAAACAGCCAGTTTGAGCGGATATCTCCCGGCAGCTATATGGCAAGGCAAAGGTGGTGGCAGCTATAATCTACATGGCTGGAGAATAAGTAAATATTGATGCGGGTCTTTACACCATGGCAATGCTAGGAAGTTGTAGGGGGTAGAAGCAGCAGTTGAGGTGGATGATACTTAATGGGTACGGTATGTTTATGACTGCTTCAAATAGTAAGGCTGTGAAAAGTCAAAATGTACAGAAAGATTTAAAAAATTAAAAAACGGAAAAGGAAAAAAGTCTTCATGTTCATGTCAAGACAGTCAAAGTTCATTTGAATTGGGGTTGGCAGAGGTGGGAGGATTCCTTGAGCCCACAAGTTCAAGGCTGCAGTGAACTGTGTTGGCGCTGCGGCACTCCAGCCTGGGCAACTGAGTGAGATCCTGTCTCTGTTAAAAAATAATAAAACAGATTTGGATCGAATGACAATTGGTTTTTAAAAATCATACTTGTATTAATCTAACAGTACCCAATTATTACTGTATTTATACTGTGAAGGTTAACACCTGGTATTTTATTAAAAATATGTAATGTTTAAATGGTATATAAATATCCTCTGCTTGTGGTATATGAGTTTTTGCAAAGATGACTGCTCATAATTAATACCTTCAGTTTCTTCCATTATACAGTGTGATACAGGTTTCCATAAAAGGAAAAACAAACCAAAACCAACTCCACAGACTCTTTTATAGAGTACATGTCCATGTCATTTCTCTGCCATCACATCAGGGTCCTCAAATGGTAGTCAATTTTGATCCTGTCATTCTCTGCCTTCTTCCCCTAGCTCTTAAGTACTTTAATAGGTATTTGAGGATTGCTCCATTATTTACTCAGAAACTTGGTCCCTTTGTCAATTACGGTGATAAGTAAATCATGGAGTTTCTCTCCCAGCTCTGTTTCATGCCTTATAAAGCAGAGTTTCTCAAAGTGTGGAAGGCATTAGTGTATCTGCATTGAATCCCCAGGGATACTTCTGTTACAACTGCAGGTTTTTAGGTCTAGGCCCAGAGTTTCTGAATAATAACCCCCAGACTCCAAACAGGGATTAGAATTGCAGCTGGATCCTCACAGGTCTCTGGGGCTACATGGTTATCCTAGAAACTATTTCATCCCACACATTTGAATATTATTGGATGTTGTATGGTAGCAGAGAGCCTCAGAACTTCAAACAAGTCCACTCCAGGGCTGTAGCTAATTCTTAAAAATATCACCTAAAAAGTGACTTACAGTTCTTTTTTAAATTTTGACCTTATTTATTTTTATAATGGCCCTGATAATTTACCAGTCCAATCTCCAGGGCCCATATGGTAGAGATGTGATGTTGTTTAAAAAGAGTTTTTTCCCCCCAACATATTTTAAGACAGTAAAGTCTTATTTCTTTGTAAAAGAGCTCTACAGAAGCCAATAAAATGAATTTATCTTTTTGAGAATGTTATCTTTTCTAAGGACTTTGTTAATTATTTTATCATCTCTGCAAGACAGTTTGTAATAAAACCCCTATTGATTTTTTTTTTAAGCACAGAATCAAAAAATTGGATACAGATAGAAGATTCATTAATGAGAACACATTCTTTACTATTGTGTAATGAACTTTTAATCATATTTTTGTTTCCCTGAAACTTTAAGATGCTATACCTCAGAAAAAGCTTTTTAGTGAGTTCACATAACTTCTCATAAAGGGTTAATGTTTGTATAATAATTCTAAGACAAGACTGTTGTCTTCCCCGTAGTCATATTATATCTTTCTAGAGAGATTCTCCTTGTGAAGAATTCCTATGGGTCAGTAGTCCATAATGCTATTACCATAATTAATTAGTCTTGAACTTGCTGGTTCCTTTGGTAAGAAGATTCACTTTTTTTTTTAAGCCAACCTCAGTGGTCAAATGGTTCCCTAATTACGGCTGATCATGGTGGCTTATGCCTATAGTCCTAGTGATTCAGGAGGCTGAGGTGGGAGGATCTCTTTAAGTGACCCATTCAAGAGTAGCCTGAGCAAGAGTGAGGACCCCACCCCCATCTCCACAAAAAATAGAAAAATTAGCCAGATGTGGTGGTGCATAACTGTAGTTCCAGCTAGTCAGGAGGCTGAAGCAGGAGAATCAATTGAACCCAGAAGTTTCAGGCTGCAGTGAGATATGATGACACCACTGTACTCTAGCCTGGCTGACAGAGCAAGATCCTGTCTTGAAAAAAGAAAAGGAAAAAAAAAAAAAAAAAAAGAAATGGTTCCTTATTTTTTTTTTTTAAACAGTGTTTGTCAGAAGTGGAATTTGAGCCCACGCCTCCCTATGAAGACCACAATCATTTCCTTTTTATAGAACTCTTTCTGAGAATAGTGATACTGCTATGCTAAAAATGAAAAGAAAATGAAAAAACTTTCCACAAGCACATAGACAGACATGATGAGTGTGTATGACATGCCTACCAGTAACGCCACATTTAATAGAGGATGTGTAATCTTTCTGTAACAGGAGCTAACAGTAGGTTGGCTAGTCATTGTGCTGGGATGGGTTAGAGGGGACCAAGCCTCCAGGTCAGAACCTCCATCAAATACCAAGAGTTTCCTACCTCAAGGAGCACAGCAGTCTCTTCAAACCTACTAAGTCAGTTGTTAAATTCATAATTCCACAATTTGTAATTACTTTTATGGATGGTTAGTCAGTAAACTAGCCATATGGAAGTGATACAGAATCATAAGGAACGTAAAATTGAGCCGAAGAGTAACAACACCGCAGTTTTCTGGTTTCTGTGCTGTGGGGAAAAGTTCTGGAAAAGCACTGCACACCTGGTCAAGGAGATCTTGACAAGTGCATAATAGCTTTCTCTTAAGACTAGAACATGAGAATTAATCATAAAATGTGAAAGAAATGAGGTCTAAAGTATGGTTGACAAAAGGGGTGAGTGTTTTAAAGCTGCCTCAGCCCACTGTACTTTGGTTGTGCGAGAGCAGAATGTACGCCTGGGAGTGGACAGCCAGCTACGCACGTAGGTGACTCACAGAAGATGGTATTTTTGTGCCTCTGATTTACACCTGCCTGGCTCTGATTCAGCTTTGGCGTTGTGGCTGTCTGTACCTCCTGCATAACTGGACTTTGTCTTTGGCATCTTTGAATGGGTGCATAGTCTACTGTAGTGTACAGCTTCTTACAGAGATAGTGCTCAGAAGGTATATAATGAAGTGAAATTTCCTAAATAGTTGGAAGTATTACAGAAAGGACTGATTTTGTTTTTTCTCTCCCATCTTCCTCTTGAGGCTTAAAAGAGAAACACTTTAAATACCCACTCTATCCCCTTTGTCTTGACTGATTAAAGGAAATTCTATTACATAGCAGAATACTGGCAGTGTAGAAATACAAGGCAGGTTTATGGAGAAATAGGGAAAAGCCAATGAAATAAAGGCTTACGTATTATTATATACTAATATAATCAAATATGGGAAATTTTATGTATTTAAATGGTGGTCTAGATCTTAACATCTCACCACTCTCAAACAGAAGTTATTTTTGTAAGCGTGTAGGAGTCTAGTAATATTCTTTTGGTTAGAAATCATTTTAGATTTAAATCACTGATTTGTAGTATAGCATGGATTAAGCAGGCAAAAGCAATGAAAGGAAGAGAATGTTTAGATTCCAGAGAACAAAATCCATATAACTGAGAGGGGTGGAGCTTGAAATAATGCCACAGTTTTGGGAAAGAAGTTTCAGTGACACCATGTTCTGTGCATGATTCTTATTACGTATGTAACAAAGTGTAGGAGTATTCATCTTCCAGAATTCTAGAATTCATGATTTTCTAATCTAGCTTATAGAATGATTCATGCAAAGCCTTCCTTTTTATTTTTTTCTTAAACCATAAATTTGCGTAAATTGTGAATTATGGATTTTTTTAAACTATTAAATAAAGCAGTGTCTTTTGAAATTGTTTTATAATTATTCATGTGAAAGGTAAATGTTGCATGTTCATGTCAGAATATCTTAATAAGTTAAGGTGTAGTTCAGATCTGTAATCAAAGAAGGGACTTTTTTTTTTTTGGAGACAGAGTCTCACTTTTTCACCCTTGGTAGAGTGCCATGGGGTCATAGTTCACAACCTCAAACTCTTGGGCTCAAATGATCCTTCTGCCCCAGTTTCCCAAGTAGCTGGGACTACAGGTGCTTGCCACAATACCTGGCTAATTTTTGTATTTTTAGCAGAGATGTGGATCTCACTTTCTTTAGGTTGGGGAAGGGGTTATTTAAAAAAATCTTCTAGAGAGTCTAATTATAAAGGAATTTTTAGTAATAGTACCTTGCCTCCTGGCTGTGCTTTCCTAGGATCTGAGTGAACACTACAGCTTGATGTGTCATCTTCATTATAGCTAATTTGAGAGACACTTGATCCTTGAAATGCAGGATCTAGCATTCTTCATAAGTGATCTGTGTGTGTTAGGGGCTGTGCCGGTTGCTTTTTATATATCTTCTCATTGTGCCTTCGTAGTACTCCTGCAAAGGAGATGATATGGTGCCTGTCACGCAGGTTAGGAAACAGGTTTAGAGTGCCACTCTCTCTCCCAAAGCCCGGGGAAACACTGCAGGGAAAGTCGTTTCTCAGGGATGCAGCATTGTTTTGTTCCCTGCCAGGGCTCTTGCTCTTTTCTCTTGTGCAGCATTGCTTCTCCTGTAACTTTGCCTGTTTTGTAAATTATCTTCAGCAACAAGCAACTTTCTCTCTGCTCCATGTTATGACCTATTTTCTGTTTTATAACATTGCCAAGTACGTAATTCAAGATTGTGTGATTTTTATTGTTTGTTGCTATGTTGTAGTCGTTTTTAAGCAAATAGAGACTAACAAAAATCAAGTAGCCAAAATGCTCAATCATATATCAAATATAGGGTGTTCAAAAAAACAAACAAACAAAAAACTAGTCAAGCTAAGTGACTTATCTCTTCACCTGGTGTCATCTCCGCTGTTGGGCACACACCGTGGAGCATGTAGGCCTCAGGGGTTCTTTTTATTAGCTTAATGGTTTAACTGTTTCCTTGTGCTTTCCTAGTAATGTACACTTCTGTTCTAGAAAGGGATGATACCCGGTAGTATTGAGTTCAAATGAATGTAGTTTTGATTAAATACACACACAGACACACACAGTTGGGCACAAATATTAGCCAGGACAGGTGGATATCATAGTTGGTTTATATTTAGTTAAAGGTGAAAATAAAAGCAAACTGAAGGCTGGTAGAGTTTTGAACATTTAATGAAGTATAGCTCTGAAGTTTAGTCAGGTTCGCTGTTAAAGGATTGTATTTCCCTCTCTGGGAGTTGAGCATCACCATTGGTTCTGTGGGATATAATAGTCACATAATCATAATGCTGTAGATGTAGCTACATAGTTTACTAGTTGATCCCCACACAAGAAAAGGAAGATGTAATTATAACTATAGAAAACACAGTAAGTAACTAGAGGTTTTGAAAGAGTGGAAGAGCAAACAGAAGCCCATGGGTTTAAGGCAGGAGGAGGAGGAGACGCAGGCGAGAGAGGGATGTGTTGAGATGCTCATTTCCTTCTCTTAGGAAGAGGGATGTCGAGAAATACAGTGTGACGCTGTCCAAACAGGAAGCAGAGCTAACCAATTGAAGAACTAAAGATAGCATAATCAAGAAAATGAAAGATGGAATAGAGGTGAAGTAAGTGTGAATGAGTTAGATTTGGGAGGCAGTAAGTCAATAGATACTGTCTGAGGCTGACAAATCCACAAGAGATAGAAGCCTGTTATTTAGTTAAGCTGATAACCACAGGAGGACTGTAAAAGCAATGATAATGGGAGGGAGTACAAATGGGGTACATGGGCCCAGAGACTTTTTTTAAAATCATGGTTCTATTTGGGAAAACTTAACTGTGCATGTATAACTTAAGGAAGACGAAAAGTTTCAGCAGATGTGACTACAATGTCAGGATTAATTTTCCTCCAGTAACATGATATCACTACTATTACTAGGCTACCAGGGACTTGCTGTTACCTGGGGGGGAGGGGTCTAGTTTCCAAAGACTCAGGACAAGAGTTATGTTGGGTTGGAATGACAAATAACTATACCCACATCCCGTTCAAGTGTTCATTTGGTTTCATGTTGGATTCCTGACCAAAATATGGCAGAAGTCTTTAGATACAGTTTAAGAAACACAAATTAAAAGCCTACAACCCTTCCTCAAACATACAAAGTGAAAAGAGTGTTCCTACCAGAGGCTGCCAGGGAAGCCCCTCACCCTGGCTAATGCTTCCGACTCCGTGATGCTGTGGTCCTTCTGGAGAATGGAAGCCAGCCTCGCTCGCCTTTGTTTTCTCTGGTCTGAGGAGTGACTGAGCTTAGGTCACTGACGTCCTCCCAGGAACTTCCTGAAAGTGGAAATTTCAGCTTTTCTGTATGTACACTCTAAATGCCTGTGGGTTGAAACAATGGCAGCTACACTTGTTTTTCAAGCAGGGACTTGGTTTTGTTTTTACCTTGGGAAACGTGGATAGTTGTGTTTATGGCGCCTCCAGGTGGGTGGTCAAGGAAGAGAGCCTTGGTGGGGTAGGAGCCCTGGGAGAGTGATGGATGGCTTGCTTGATTGTGCCATTTTTGCCTCTTTAGCCTTAGCCTCTGTTGTCCTGGAGACAGCAGTGCAGAGTTGGGGTTAGGGTGAGGACTGGAGTGGGGAGAAGGGCTGGGAAATCCACTAACTAGGGATTTAGTGCTCACAGCTCAAGGAAGCACAATGGATGGCTTAGGAGGTTTTATAAATAGATGCCTTTATCCAGTGGGTCTCATTTTGCTTTTCTCTGGCCTAATTTCTGAATAATCTCACTTTTTGAGATAAAGGAAGCCAGAGTTCCCCAGCATCTGGAAAATCCTGCCTAATAATTGCAGCTGCAGACTTCTCTACCAGGAATTGATTTGCTATTATTGATTTAGTGTAGGGCTTAGGAAGTCAAATGCCTTTGATTCAAGTGGGTGGTTTTAAAATGAGTGTCAACTGGGTGGGGCTTCTGGCCAACTAAAAGCTCACGGTTCATCGGTTCATCGAAGCTGTTATTCAGCTTCAAATGTTGCTGTGTATGGAGAGCATGTTTTTTAGGGTTGCCAGAGCTTCCAGTTTTTCCAGAAAAACAAGGACTCTGGTTTTTATCTGAAATCTCTTGGATTTTAACTGTTGCCAGCTAATTGAAAAATTTTAAAACTGTTTATAGACTTTAGAAACAAGCCTGTCTGGTGGATAAAGTCCTGGGCTGCTGGTTTTTATTCTGGTTAGGACTTCTTCTGACCCCAGATGTTCTTCACCCTTGATTGTGGAAAATGAGCTAAACATTTACTGAGCACTTTAATTTATATTCTGTGTTGTCCCCAAAGCATTTAAAGATACTTTCATTATATATAAACTAATATAAATTAGAAGGTGAAAAGAATTAAAACAACTGTAGGCTGTTTTAATGGAACCAGAATGTAATGATAAGGGCACACAATGTCAGTGGGCCTCAAATTGGGGACATTGAGCTTTCTAGCAGCTGGCATAACACAGAAGCCTTACCAGCTGTCTATTTGTAGTATCCTTACAACAAATGGTTTGACTGATTCATAGTTCTTCTTGGTGCCAAGATCAGAAGGGCACTTCTCAGAAGGGTCTTCAAATGTGGGACAAGACCCTCATCGAGTGCAGGTTTTATAGGATTGTTCTTATAGTATTGCCTCCCATTACAAGGATGATACGCGTGATTTTGAAAGTGTAGTTTGAGAAATGAGATCACAAGGAGCTATAGGTAAAAACCTTCTGGTGGTCTGACTTATGCAGGTAAGGGACAGGATAGGTAGGGTAACAAATAGTTAACCCCCCATACTCTGGAATTGGAAATTCTGGGTTTGAATCCTAGCACCATCACTTACTAATGATGGTAAGATGGGACCTTGGATAAGTTGTTCTATTTTTCTAAACCTGAATTTCCTCATCTGTAAAATGAGGATAATTAAATTACTGACATAGGATTGTTGTGAGGCTTAATTGATACAGTTTGAATGAAGCACTCATCACAGTTTTTGGTAACCAGTAAGTATTCCATAAACATTGACTGTGGAGAATTAGAGAAATTGCTAGTTAGTAGTGAGAACTTAGATGTTTAAATGATTTAGATGTGACTGTCCAAGATTTTTTAATGTTTCTGTTTGGTTTGCACTTAAATGTTTTTGTGTGCCCCAATAAAAATTTTTATTCCACTTAATCCTTGGTCACCAAAAATGTGTTGAGTCACCTATGTACAAAGGATTTTGCAGGGTTCTATGGGGTGGCCCCAGCAGGGAACTTGTATTTATGCAACCAGATACACAGTATAAGGCAGGGAGCACCAAGGGCCATCTGAGCAAGGCTATATTGGGGTTGTCACAGTTTGCTAAAACTGAACTCAGGACTTCCCAGATGATGGTTCACTTTGTTAATTTCTGGCTAAGTTTTTATAGTTTGAATGATTTTAACAAGAATATTTTAAGCTGTGAAACAAAGTACAATGAACATTCACCTGAGTATTTTTGTATGCAATTAGCCATGCTTTGCACGTTGCATTAATTAAGCTTTATCACAAGTAGTTTAGTTTGGGTCATCCCACCCAGAGTCCTCTTAGCTGGCCGTGGGTGTACAGAGATGGAGAGAGGCATGGAGCAGGCTCTAGGCAGCCTTGCACCCTGGATGAAAGCGCAGGCCTTCATTAGTCCTTTTGGCCTTCATGATGTTAGATGGCCTCCCTGTGCCTCAGTTTTATCTATAAATTGGGTATGATTTTATTTCATAAGAAATGCTGTAAAGATTACAAGAGTGTCTTCAAAGTCTTTAAAACAGTTTCTGGCACATAGTTAAGCATGGCTTGTGTTATTATAATCAGTCCCTCTTGGAGCAATGGATATTAAAATTTTAAAGACAGCTATTTGGTCAGGTTTGGGCATGGGGCCTGTAGTTTCAGAACACAATGTAGCTGTATGCCCAGGGATAGATGCTCATAACTTTGTGACACCCTAGACCTCATTAGCTCCGTGGCGGGGGATGTTCGGAGTGTCCCCGTTTCAGACCCAGATAGTGAAAGCTCAGCCCCAGCCTCGGCTGTGGTTCACTTACTTGCTCTGTAACATGTAGCAAGTCCTTCCGTCTCTTAAAGTTTCATTATCTGTGTCTGTAAAACAAGCTTAACCTCTACCGTGTGCTGAATTTTCATCAACTTGGGAAGCCAGGAGTTGGATGAATGAGTTGTATTCTAAGATTCCATTAAAAATGAAAGGAAATGCAAAGGTAACTACTGAATGTTATTGATCTGATTTCCAAGTTTTTATAGGAAACCAAATAATATGGTATTATGAAAAATATCTCATAATATTGAGAAAATTGACTTTTACCATATTATCTTACAATAGCCCATTATAGACTTGCATTGTTCAATGTTTTTGTTTCCTAGAATTCTTTAATATTGAGCATGAAGACCCAGAAAATGAATATACTGCCTTCCACTCTTATTTTTCTATCACAGAATTTGCTTGAGTCTCAGTGTGCTTTTGAACCATTCCAATGAATTTCTAGTCTTTGTGCTGATAGCGGTACCTCACACAGTAGGCCTTTTTGGGGGGAGTTGCTCTGATGTGATTGGTTGACAGAGACAAGGACATAACCCTGGCTGCTTATAAAACATGTTCAGCCTTTAGAGCTGCACCTGCAGAGCAGGGAGGGGCCTTGGTCTAGAGCTGGGCTCTTGGCCCATTTGCGCCTGAAGATGTGGGGATGAGATCGTGAGTTCTCTTTAGGAGCAGTTTATTTCATGTTTTTCATAAAGAAAAATTCTTGGCCATTCTCACACATTTCTTCTTCACATGAAATTTAGAATCATTTTGTCAACTTCTAAAAAAATGTCTCATTGGTATTTTGAATGCGATTTTGCTAAATATATAGACTAATTTTGGGATAATTTACACTTCTACAATCCAGGAACGTGGTATGCTTTGCTTTTTTTTTTTCCCCTTTTCTTTTTTGAACACCTTCTCTTTTTTACCTCAGTAAGTGAAATCTTACACTTTTATTTATATAGGTCCTACACATTTCCTGTTAAATTTATTTATAGATATTTTATATTTTGTTTTTGATTGCTGTAGTGAATAGATGGTTCTTAAATTATATCTTGTATTTGGTGTTTGCTGATTATAGAAAAGCTGTTGATTTTTGTTGAATTTCCTGAAAGTGGAAACTGATGGCGACTGCTTTTGTTCTATTTGTGAACTTAGGAAAAAAACAGTATAAGAAACTTATATTTTAATTTTATTCTTTAGTAGACTTTAAAGTAAATCCCGGGTCCCTCTTTTTATTTACTGTTATATCCTTTGCACCTAGTATGCATGCTGATCATGGTACATATTTCCAGAATATTTTTTAACTTTTTTAGTACTATGATAGTTTTTTGGTTTTCTTTCTTTTAAAAAAAAAAATCATATTATTTCTTTTTATTTTGGATAGAACTTTTAGTATAATATTCAGTGAATGTCACCACAGCAGACATACTTATTTCAATCTTGAATTTGGTGGGAATACCCTAAATATTTACTGTTGAAGTTTGAGAAAGCTTTTTAAAAAATTATTGTACTAATGCTAGTTACTTTATTCCTGGTTTACTTGAGTTATCTTGCACTGAAATCAGGACTAGAGTCAGTCCATGTATGTGTACGTCAACTTGATTATTTGGTTTTCCAACTTTGACTTACATGATAACTTATTTCTCTATGTATCCTAATGTTAAGTCTTCTTGAATTACTAGAATAATCCTTTTTATTTTAATAATACTAGAATTTTACTTTATATTTTCGCAAATTAGGTTTTCTTTAATGTCTTTTGTTCGTTATGTTAGCCTGATAAAATGAATTTAAAAATTTTCCATTTTTTTTCTGTGCGTGAAGGAGTATAAATTGTATAGGAATTACCTGGTCTTTGAAGGTTTGGCAAAACTTACCTATAATAAAACTAACTGACACCAGTGCCAGCTTTTTATTTATTCTTCCTTATTATTTAATAACTGTGTACATTTTAGAGGGAGAAAATTTAGAATGTGATAGATGACCAGTAAATAGACAAATTACCTGAATTTCTATTCTCTAGTGAAAAGTGCTTAACGAACAGTTTTTGTCCTTCTAAGCATTATTCTTATATACACACATACAGAAATATATAGAGATTACATAGGTTGTTGTAATGCTCTTTCTGCATCAATTAGATTAAATCTTACATCTTTTTTATGGATCGCACAGTATTTCATTATATAAATATGTAATTATTTAGCCAGTTTTTTACTAATTACTGTTTTGGTTGTTTCTAATTTCCTTTACCATGTAAAAAATGTTGGTTGATCCTATACAGGCATCTTTGCTTAATTTTCTAATTTTCTCCTGCTTGTGGCAAAGTTACAAATATAATTACTGGATGAAAAGGTAATGAATATTTTTAAGACCATGTGTTGTCAAATTGCCTCCATAAATGTTGTTCAATTTACAGGATGTAAGGGTATCATTTACTTTTACTGGTAGATTTCCAAAAGAAAATGACCCGAGGATAATGTAGTATGTCTCCCTGACTGTTGCAGGCTCTCATGTCCACTTTGTTAATCCAGCTATGTTGCGCTCAGTCTTCAGAGGCTTATGGCATGGCCGCCAGTTTCACACCCCTTTCCCTTTGCTTTCTCAAGGGCTGAGAAACTGATGGGTAAATTGTTTCTCCCTTGCTACCATCCCTGCCTTGAGACTACCAGAAGGGCAAGCTGAAACTTTGGAGTGTCCCTTATCCGAAATGCCTGGGACCAGAAGTGTTTTCTGGATGTCTCATTTTTTCATATTTTGGAATATTTGCATTGCATTCTTAATCTGAAAATCCAAACTCTAAAATTTTCCAGTGAGCATTTTTTTTGAACAGCATGCAGGCCCTCAAAAAGTTTTGGAGTTGGGGGATTTTGGATTAGGGATATTAAATGGTTTCTTTTTTTTTTTTTTTAAATCAAAGTAAAATTTGTTACATGTGGAAAAAACAATTCAAAGAGTACAAAAGTAAAACAGAGATGGACAACTTCAATTTCACTTTCTAGAAACAAACCACCCTTCCAGGCTTTGTTGGCTGCTTATTTTCTCTTCAGGAGCATCAGTTGAGAAGGTGTCGTTTTATCTTCAGACCCATGTTGCCATTGACAGCAGAGAAACAAACTTGGATTGAAAAGAGGCTTTGTTTTCTTTATGCCACATTTAATTTCATTACATTTCTCCCAGTGACATGCTATTTTACACTTGGGGAAATGGGAGAGAATTGAAAAAACTTACTCGAGGTCAGTGCGTAGTAAGTGGCAGAGCTGGGACTTGACCCCAGTCTGTTTCTGTGATACTCGTCCCCTGCATCAGGAACCCTAACCGTCTAAATCTGTGCTAATGTGGTAACCACTAGATACATGTGGCAGTTTAAATTTAAATTAACTAACAATTTTGAAATAAAGAACAATGAAAAATCCAGTTCCTCAATTGTGCTACATTTCAAATGCCCAATAGGTACGTTTGGCTAGTCACGGTTAAAGAACAAAGGTAAAACTGAATAGATAAAGAACATTGACATCATTGTGGGAAGTTCTTGACAAAGATGGACTCAACTGAAATCTGAGAAATCATGGGTATAGGGCTTTTTTTTTTTTTTTTTTTAAAGCTCTATGCTAGCACATTTAGGAGACACATGTTCTCGATTTGAAAAGAGAACTCTGAAATACCTGCTTGTTCTAGAAATGGCCAAACCCGCTAGGTCTAAAATGGAAAAATGCATTATTGATCACCTGTTTTTTAGCTCTTCACTAGGACTGGGGTACAGATGTTCCAAGGAACGTAGTCACGGTAAGATTTTGATATGTTGAAAGTGTGACATCCAGAACAAGAATATACCTCCTCTTTCATCTTTTTTTTTTTCCTTGAGTAAAGTGAAGGTGATGTATTTTTTTTCCTACTATATGAATATGTACATAACCTCTTAGCCAAACTGCAGTCTGTGTTTTTAAAGGTAATATTTCAAGGGTGTGTTGGCAGAACGGGAGGACTACCCCCGCAGTCACCTGGCTGCTGATCATGGCCCACCCTGCTACCTTTTAAAAAGCCCCAAGAGCTTCTCTTTCTCTCTGTGCATTTAAGCCTTTTGGTGAATTTTGATGCAGCGGATCAAACTGGGAAAGAAAACTTATGTCTAGGGCAGAGGTGATGCAGGTTGGCAGCTTGTAGTGGTGCACAGGGCAGAGTAGAGGAGGGGTTTGTGATCCAGTCGCTTTCACAACCAAGTTCAAACCTTTAACTCACGAAGTTGCTCATGAAGAACTTAGTGGTGAGTAAGAGAGTTACTGAATCTCTGTGTCTCTGTCTATGGAATATATATGCCTGAGACTGAGAAAACACATCACTCCTTTTGTCTTACATTTGGTAGGCACTCAGTACATGCCTGGTGAAGAAATGAATGTGATACCTTCATATATTTAAAGAAAGGATTGCCTGGAAAATGCCTTAGGATTGAACTGTTGATGTGGCTATAAAGTAAGCTGGGGTATTGTCCAGTGCTCTGAAATTACTGAAAAACATTTTGCTATGTGAGATTTAAAACTCTTAGGATATACTAACATATATACTGTAAGTATAATCTATTTGTATCTATATTAGTGTACTCTCTTTTCCAACACTTTTCTCCTTTGAATGAAAGATTGGACATCATTTTATTACTTTTCTAAGTTGGCCTTAATTATATTTATCAGGACATTGTAGATTGTGGGGCACATTAGGCTAATTGCATAAAAAGGCAACATCTTAGGCAGTAAGCAAGCTAATTCCTGAAACTGGAAAGTTTGATGGTTGCTTCTTTCAGTCCAGTAGAAATTCCTAAATTACTGCTTTAGGGCCCTGCATGGTAATTCAAATGTGTTAGGAAATTACGGGGGATCTGGACTGTGTTATCATTGAGAGAGCCACATTCGCATATCCCACCTGCAGGTGGCAAGGCCAAGAGGAGCAGTGGGAGGGTTGAGTGAGACCACATGTACCACGTGGCTGCCTGATGAGGAAGTCACAGATCTCTCTGTGCTCACAAGGAACAGGCACAGGGACTATGCTGACGAAGGCCAGCCCTCAGAGAGTGGATATACTTCAATTTCTTAAGGGAGACAGTGCAGTCCTACTGTGATTCATCCAAAATATTTTTATTTGGAGTAAGCTGTCGTGCTTTGCAATCACATCCCATTAAGGAATCCTTGTGTATGTGCATTTGCCAGAGGCATCACTTCCCCCAGGATCTGTGGGAGCGGAATCAACCTGCCCACAGGAGGTGATTTCCCATAAAATCCCCGCACTTAGGGATTGCTCACCCAGTGAGTGCTGCTTTGGTGTCTTCCCTGATTTCTCTTTAAGAGGCCCAGCATCCTAGTGTCTCTGCTTTGGCAAACAGCATTGTCTTTCCTTTGGCTTGGTACACTTAGGAAGATTAACTTGGAATGAAATGTAATTAAAGGCCAATTACATCTGACGGCCAGATGTATTAGAACAGAGCAGTGTTGTTGATTGGGAAATGGAAAGCATTTGAAATCGTGTCTGGGAAATACATTAAATACATTGAATGTCACTGCCTTGTCTAACAGTCTAATTTAAATTATTTTTTTGCTTTGCTATTGCATTAGGTTGTTCCAGACAGAGTTTAGAGTCTAAGAGGAAGGAAACTGTATGGTAAATGAACACTTAGGCATCTTGATACATTTATTTTCATTTGTATAAGCATTAGAAAACACTTGAAGTCTTTGATTTTTTGAGTCCTCTAGAGTGAAAGGAGGAATATAATTCACCTTTTGAATTGAGTGGTTCATTTATCCTGTAGGGATTAATTTCATGTGAAATGGCCCTAAAATACTTTATACTAAGCAGACTATATATATATACTTTTTCTTTTTGAGACAGAGTCTTACTCTGTCACCCTGGGTAGAGTGCTGTGGCATCATATCTCACAGCAACCTCAAACTCTTGGGCTGAAGTGATCCTTTTGCTTCAGCTTCCTGGGTAGCTGGGACCACAGGCTATAATGCCAGGCTGTTTTTTCTGTTTTCAGTAGAGAGGGGGTCTTGTGCTTACTTAGGCTTGTCTAGAACTCCCGAGCTCCAATAATCTTCCTTCATCAGCCTCCCAGAGTGCTGGGATTTACAGGCGTGAGTCACTGTGCCTGCCCACAGACTATATTCTTTTTTTCTTTTTCTTTTTTTTTTTTTTTTTTTTGCAGTTTTTGGCCAGGACTGATGGGTTTGAACCCACCACCTCTGGCATATGGGGCCTGTGCCCTACTCCTTTGAGCCACGGGCGCTGCTCCCAGACTATATTCTTGATGTCTTTGTTTCTACAGTTTCAGTTCTTTATATTTTTATAAAATACTGAGATACTTATATAACAAAATTCAGCATTTTAAAGTACAATTCAGTGTTTTGGTAAGAACGTTAGCCACTGAATTATAAAGTGTAGTTATAAAGAATACAATTCGGTATGCTTAGTATGTTCATGGTGTCTTGCAACCATACCACTGTCCAGTTGTAGCATAATACATGTATGCCGGCTTGGCACCTGTAGCTCAGCGGCTGAGGGCACTAGCCACATACACTGGGAGCTGGCGGGCTCATATCCAGGCCTGTCAAAGCAAACAGTGACAACTGCAACCAGAAAATAGCCTGGAGTAGTGGCAGGTGCGTATAGTCCCAGCTACTTGGGAGCCTGAGGCAGGAGAATCTCTTAAGCTGGGGATTTTGAGGTTACTGTGAGCTGTGACGCCATGGCACTCTATTGAGGGCAACATGAGGAGACTCTACCTCAAAAAACAAACAAACAAACAACAAGTATACCCATCATCCCATGGAGAAGCCTGCGTGCATGAGTCACCCTCAGATCTCCCTTCCCCTGGCTCCTGACAACTGAGCCTACTCACTGTACCTATGGTTTAGCTTATTATGGACTTTTCATACAAATGGGATCATAAAGTGCGTAGCACTTTGTGTCTGGTTTCTTTGTCTTACCAGGACATTTTTAAGTGTTATCCATGTTGCAGCACATGTCTCTGCTTAAACTCCTTTTGTTGATCTGAGAGTAGGTAAGAAGGGGAAACTTTTGAGCATAAGAAAAAAAGATACTTTGAACACAGAGAGAATGCTGGATGGGAACCCTGCCAGCAAGACTAGGGCTTAGATTCTGTTGTAGGCACAGCAGGTGCCTAAAATATCAGAAACTGTGGCCCGAGGACACATGACTTTGGTGGTATGGAGTGCCCCTGGTTGGATCTGACTTAGGGAACTGAATCTCTCTCTACACCAGAAGCTATTGTCAGGCACTCCAGATGGGACAGCTTCTCCCTCTGCAGGACCAGTATGGGACCATCTTTCCCGAGAGGCACTCTGGGGTAGAAAAGGTTGTTCACTATCACCTTAGATTTCCCGTGTAGGTAAAAGTCCAAGATTTGAAAGGCAGGAAGAATTCTTGAACTGAAAAAGTAACTCCCATGGGTGAGTGACAAAGATTGAGTCTTTGAGAGTGGCTGTGAAAGAGAGGTGGGTCCACGTGGCAGCTGATGGACTGCCCAAACCCTGGCCAGGGAGAGATGGAGGGGTGGGGCAGGAATCCACCAAGACTGTGGCAGAGGCAGTAGGCGTGGCCGGCAGCCCAGTCAAAGGAAAGCCCTTTGACTTCTGCTGAGAAAGCACTTCCAGATAGTGAGCAGGAACAGTTGGTGGGAGGCTGGGGTCCACAGTCCACCTCCTGTGCCAAAGATTCATATTTCATTTCAAGAGCAATTGGGTAGTCACAGACTGAATATTATTACTTTCCACAAATTCATTACCTTTTCACCCTCGTGGGTATCCTACCATTGAATTTCTTGACTTTATGATGAATAGAGCTTGTTTTAATGTTTATTAAAAAGTAATTTATTATGACTTTCCCTCAGGCGAAAGCTAGTTGTAAGACTCAATGTCTCTGCTGTAGTGAGGCATTGCTGTAGTAAACCAAGTCTAAGGAAAATGAATTTTATTCTTTTGGGGATTGCTAATTAACTTAGAAAAGTTTAAAGTGTACTTTTCAACTCAGTAAACTGTTATAATAGAAAACATATACAGCAAAATATTCTGCTTATGGCTAATATGATTCCAAGTAAATGATAATTTACATGAGCCCTTATAGGTTGTTGTAATAATGTTTGGTAGCAACTTGTTTGAGATTTAATTGATACACAGTAAGCTGCCCATAAATAGCACGTATAATTTGATGTTTTGTCACTTACATGCATCCACGAGACCGTCACCACTATTGAGATAATGAATATATTCATTAGGTGCAAAAGTTTCCTGTTCCTCTTTTTACCCACCTCCCACCGTCATTCATCTGATTCCTGCCACTACAGACTATTTTGCACTTAGCAGAATTTTATACATAAGGGAACAAGCAGTATATCCACTTTTGCCTGTCTTTTTTAACTCATTAAAATTATTTTTTTAGGTTTGTCCGTAGTGTTGAATGCATCCATAATTTGCTCCTTTTTTTTTTTTTGCTGAGATTATCCTACTGTATCAGTATGTTACATTTTCTTTATTCGTTCCCCTATTGTTGGAGACGTGGATTATTTTCTGCTTTTGGCTACCGCAGATAAAACTGCTATGAACATTCATGGGCAGGCCATCGTATGGACATGTGCGTTTGAGTCCTCTTGGGTAAATACCCAAGTATGGAATGGCTGAAACACACGGTAGATGTATGCTTAACTTCTTATGAAACCGCCAAACTGTTTCCAAAGTGGTTTTGCAAATTTTACAGTGTTTGAGAGCTCCACATACACATGTGGTGCATTGATAGCAGTGTCTGAGAGTTCCTATTACTCCATGTTCTTACCAGACTTGCTGTAAAAATTTTCGTCGTTTTAATAGGTATGAAGTATTTTCTCTTTGTGGTTTTAATTTGCATTTCCCTGATGACTACTGTTACTCATGTGCTTATTTGCCATCTGTATAACTTTTTTGAAATGGGAAATCTTTTGCCCATTTTTTTCTTTGGAATATTTGTTGAATTGTAAGTATTCTTAATATTTTCTGGATACAAGTCCAAATGTATGTTTTGCAAATATTTTCTTCATGTCTATGGCTTGTCTTCTTATTCTTTTCACAGTGTCATTTGACAAGCAGTATCATTTATTTGTTTGTTTATTTATTTATTTATTTATTTAAGACAGAGCCTTACTTTGTCAACCCCAGTAGAGTGCTGTGGCATCATAGCTCACAGCAACCTCAGACTCACGGGCTGAAGCGATCCTCTTGCCTCAACCTTCCGAGTAGCTGGGACTACAGGTACCCGCTACAACACCTGGGTATTTTTCCAGATAGGGGTCTTGCTCTGGGTCAGGTTGGTCTTGAACCTGTGAGCTCAGGCAGTCCATCCGCCTCAGCCTCCCAGAGTGCTAGGATTACAGGCATGAGCTACTGCACCCAGCCAAGCAGCTTTTAATTTTGATGAAATCAAATTTGTTTTTTTTCCTCCTGTGGACTTTGCAGATAGTGTCATATTTAAGAAATCTTTCCCTAACCCAAAGTCATGACGATTTTCTACTTTATTTTCCTCTAGATCTAATGTAAAACTTACAACTATAAAATGTAAAAGAAAACATAGGAGAAAATCTTTTAGTTTTTATAGATGGTGTGAGGTATGGATCAAAATTTATTTCGTACGTTTATGGATATCCTTGTGGTTCCAGCACCATTTTTTGAAAGGCTGTCTTTTCTCCCCTGAATTACCTTTGTACATTTGTCAGTAATTGTCATATTATATAGTATATTTCTGGGTCTGTTTCTGGCCTGTATAGTCATGGATCTGTTTATCCAGATGCAGTACCATAGTCTTGTTTTTTTTTTTTTTAGACAGAGTTTCAGGCTGTTGCCCTGAGTAGAATGCCTTGGTGTTACAGCTCACAGCAATCTTAAACTCCAGGCCCAAGCAATTCACTTGCCTCAACCTCCCAAGTAACTGGGACTACAGGCGCCCGCCACAAAGCCTGGCTATTTTTTGTTGTTGTTGTAGTTGCCATTGTTGTTTAAGCTGGCCTGGGCCAGGTTTAAACCCGCCAGCCTTGGCATATGTGGCTGGTGCTCTACCTACTGAGCTACAGGCACCGCCCACCATAGTCTTGATTAATTTTTTAATTATTACAGTCAATGTTAGCCCTCCAACTTTGTTGGTTTTTATTTCAAAATTGAGATCTTTTGAGTCCTTGCATTTCTGTGTGAATTTTATAATAAGCTTGTCAGTTTCTGCAAAAGAGCCTTTTGAGATTTTGGTAGAGATAGAAATTAACTTTGTAGATCAAAAAAGGGAGAACTGACGTCTTAACAATTTGTATGTAGCCGTTCAACCCATGAACACAGTATTTCTTTAATTTTTCTCATCAGTGTTTTATGCAGGTTTTATACATCTTTTGTTATATTTATCCCTCAGTATTTTGTAGTTTTGATTCTATTATAATGGTGTTTTGAAAAATTTAATATTCAGTTGCTTGTTGTTAGAATAGAGAAATAGGATTGACTTTTGAATACTGACCTTAGATTTTGTTGAACTCATTTATTAGTTCTATTAGGTGTTTTTTGTATTTGACTCTTTTCATACAGACAGTCATATCATCTGTGAATAAAGCCTTATTTCTTTCCAATCTGGATGCTTTTGCATTTCTTTTTCTTATTGCATTGACTAGAACTTTTAGTACATTGTTAGTAAAAATGGTAAAAGAAGACATCTTCCTTTTATTCTAGATCTTAGGATGAAAGCATTCAGTCTTTTCCAGTAAGTGTGATATGAGCTATAAGTTTTCCCTGGATGCTTTTTATCAGCTTGAGGATGTTCCTGTCTGTTCCTAGTTTCACGAGTTTTTATTAATATAAGGAATATACTGGTATGTGGAATTTTTTCAAATATTTTTCTGTGTCTATTGAGGTGATCATATGTTTTTTATCCTTGTTAGTTTATTAATTGGTGAACTGCTTATTCTCTGATCTTTATAATTTTCTTTCTCCTATGCATTTTGGGTTTAATTTGCTCTTTTTAATAGTTTTTTAAAAGATAAAAACCAAGGTAATTGATTTGGCACTTTTTTTTGAGAAAGAGCCTCAAGATTTTACCCTAGGTAGAGTGCTGTGACATCACAGCTCACAGCAACCTCCAACTCCTGGGCTCAAGTGATTCTCCTGCTTCTGCCTCCCAAGTAGCTAGGACTACAGGCACCTGCCACAACGCCCTGCTATTTTTTTTTTTTTTTTTTTTTTTTTTGGTTGCAGCTGTCATTGTTGTTTGGCGGGTCCAGCCTGGATTTGAACCCGCCAGCTCAGGCGTATATGGCTGGCGCCTTAGCTGCTTGAGCCATAGATGCTGAGCCCGATTTGGGACTTTTTAATGTTGGTATTTGATGCTACTACTTTTCCTACGAGTACTTTGTTAGTAGCATCTCACATTTATTAGGTTGTTTTGTCATTATTATTCACTTCCTAATACTTTCTAATTTTCCTTTTGATTTTTTTTTTTTTTTTAAATGTCATTTAGAAGTGCTTTTTAGTTTGTGAATATTTGGAGATTTTTCTGGATTTTTTTGTTACTGAGTTTTGGTTCCCTTATGGTCAGAGCATGTATTTTGTATGAATCCGTCTAAGTTTATTGAGGCTGGCTTTATAGTCCAGAATATGGTCTATGTGGTCTTTCTTGATGAATGTGACGTGTGCACTTGGAGATGTTTACTTTGTGGAGGAAGTGCTTTGTGATGTCATTTAGGTTAAGTGGTTAATAATGTTCTGCCAGTCCTGTATATCTATTGATGTTTTTCTGTCTTCTTGCTCTATTTATTAATAAGAAAGGGACATTGATATCTCTGACTATAATATGACTTGTCATATCTCGGACTATTATATCACTTGTCTGTTTATGTGCAGGTCTATCATGGTCTGCTTTTTTTTTTTTTTTTTTAATTGGGGATTCATTGAGGGTACTACAAGATGTGTCACACACTGAGACCCCCCAACCCTTTTCCTCCTTCCCTCTCTCTGCTCTTCCTTTCCCTCATCCTCCTCTCTCCTCTCTGTCTGCTCTCCCCTCTCCCCAACCCCACCGTCTCATTGTCATTAATTGTCCTCAAATCAAGATTGAGTACATAGGATTCATGCTTCTCCATTCTTGTGATGCTTTACTAAGAATAATGTGCTCCACTTCCATCCAGGTTAATACAAATGCTGTGAAGTCTCCATCTTTTTTTAATGGCTGAATAATGTTCCATGGCATACATGGACCATAGCTTGTTAATACAAGTACCACAGCTTGACACAAGCTGTGGTCTGCTTTTTTGTTTTGAAACTCTGTTATTTGGCACATAAACATTTAGGATTGTTACATCCTTTTGATAAATCAACCGTTTTATCATTATGCATGAAGTTACCTTCTTTATTCCTAATAATATTATTTACATTAAAAGTTGTCTGCATCTGATAATAATGTATCTACTGTAGTTTTCCTTTTGTCATTGTTGTTTTTAACAACTGTTAGCATGGTATATCTTTTCTCCCATCTTTTCAGTTTCAAAAACCATTCTCATTTTTGAAGTGCTTATAGGCAGTCAATGGTTGGGCCTCTATATGTAATATGTCCTTTTCCTTCTGGATGCTTTTAGGATTTTCTCTTTACCACTGGTTTATAGCAGTTTGATTATGAAATGTCTCAGGTGAGTTTTTACATTTTTTTTTTTTTTTTGCTTGATGTTTGCTGAAATTCTTAGGTCAATGGTATTGTAGTTTTCATCAGATTTGGACGATTTTAGACATTATTTCTCTAAATATTTTCTTTTTATGGCTCTACTTTTTTTCCTTTTAGGACTCAGATTCCACATATGTTAGCTAACTTGCTATTGTTCTACACAACACTGAGACTGTTTTCTTCCCATCCTTTTCTCTCTGTGCTTCACTTTTGATAATTTCTATTGCTGTATGTTTTCTTTTTGTATGTTTCGTATGTTTTCTTTTTAGTTTCCTCTGCTCTTATTTCCATCTGTTCTGTTTTTTATTCTAGAAGTTGTATTTTTAATTGCTAGTAGTTACATTTGTAGGTTTGTTTTATTTTTTTAGACTGAATCTCACTGTCCCCCTAGGTAGGGTGCCAGGGTGTCCTAGCTCACAGCAACCTCAAACTCTTGGGTGAAGCCATCTTCTTGCCTCAGGCTCCAAGTACCTATCTGGGACTACAGGAGCCTGCCAGAACACTTGGCTAGTTTTTCTCTTTTTAGTAGAGATGGTGTCTCACTCTTGTTCGGGGTGGTCTTAAACGTCTCCAGAGCTCCAGCAGTCCTCCTGCGTTGGCTTCCCAGAGTGCGAGGATGACAGGAGTGAGCCACCACGTGCCCAGGCACGTTTGTTTTTTTGAAAATGTGTGTGTGTATGTATTCCTTTCTCTCTTCATCATGTCCATGTTCTCTTCTATGTTCTTGAGCTGGTGGAACCTAAATTAGCCTAGCTTTAAAAACAAAATCCTTATCTGCTATTTCCAGCATTCTTGCCTATCTTGGGTCTGATTTTATTGCATTTTCTCATAGTTATAGGTCATCTTTTCCTGTTTTTGTATTAGCCTAGCAGTTTTAGATGGGATGCCAGACACTGTGAATCTTACATTGTTGATTGCTGGATGTTTTGGATTCCTTTGAATAGTGGTAGAATTTGTTCTGTCATGCCGCTGATTTACTTGAGATCAGTTCAGTAATTTTTAGGATTTCTTTTAGGCTTTGTTTAGAGTAAGATTAAAGCACCCCTTCTATTCTTTGGTTACTTAAACTTTCCAACTGTGGGGATACCCTTCAGAAAATTCACTGGCCCTTTCTATCTGGTGGGACTGTGAGCCTGCGTGAACTTTGGGCGTTTAGACCGGGCTTTTCTGTGATTCTTTCCCAAACCTCATGGCGTTTTGTGCCAGTCATTCACAGATAAATTATTGAAGTGATGGTTTAAGAGCATTTCTCTGCTCTTTTTAAGACAGTTTAAGAGCATTTCTCTGCTCTTCTGTCTCTGTGCTGCTCTCTCCTACCCAGCAGTCTGTCCTCAGCCTTCCTGCGTTTCCATCTGTTTTTCCTACCTGTTTTTCCTACCTGAGCTCTGGATTCTGTTTGGGGTCCTCCTTGCTATTCTGATGTGTAGAAATTGCTTCCAGGTGGTTATTTGGGGGCAGTCATAGGATTTACCTTTTGTATTCCTGTGCGGCCTGTTATCCAAGGTCTTAAAACAATTACATTGTATATTTTATTTGATTTTCTGTTTTTTTTTTTTTTTTTTACAGGGTCTTGAGCTGTCACCCTGGGTAGAGTGCTGTGATGTCACAGTTCACAGCAACTCAAACTCTCGGGTTTAAGCGATTCTCTTGCCTCAGCCTCCCAAGTAGCTGGGATTATAGGCACCCGCCACAATGCCCAGCTATTTTTTGGTTGTAGTTGTTATTGTTGTTTGGCAGGCCCTGGGCTGGATTTGAACCCCACTAGTATATGTGGCTGGTGCCTTAGTCGCTTGAGCTATAGGTGCCGAGCCTGGTTTTCTGGTTATTTTCTTTTAAAGGAGTGAGTATAAATTCAAACTCTGTTTTAGGTTCTAAAAGCACTTGCTTTTGTTATTTTAATTTTATATATAAAAATGTTAGCAGACATTACTTTTGAAAGGAAGAATGATATAAACTGTTGGAATCTGAGCTGTGTATTTCAAATAATGAAATGTATTAAAGATATTTCATGATGGGGTATGGTGGCTAATGTCTGTAATCCCAGCAGTTTGGGAGGCCCATGTAGGAGGATCGCTTGAGTACAGACATTTGAGACTAGCTTGGGCAATGAAGTGAGACCCTGTGTCTAAAAAAAAAAAAAAATTAGCTGGGCTTAGTGGCAGCTATAGTCATAGCTACTTGGGAGGCTGAAATAGGAGGACCTTTTGAGCCCAAGAATTTGGGGCTGTTGTGAGCTATAATTACACTATTGCACTGTGGCCTGGGTGAGAGACCCCATCTCAAAAAACAAAACAAAAAAAAAAGATATTTAATGCAAATAATTATGTTTTTTAAGAAATGATTGCTTGTACATACTGATTTCCAGGCTTTCTATGCTCACTGGCATCTCATTTAAAAGATAGTTATGGAAAAATATAGGAAAGAACATGAACTCTTTCACCTGTAATAGGCTAAAATATGTTGCTTCAGCTTCTCTGTGGTCTTAATTTAGCTAGATTTTCCGTTTTTTTTTTTTTTCATAGATGATATTTTGCACAAGCAGTCCCTAGTTTATGAATGAGATAGGTTCTGTAGATTTGTTTCTAAGTTGAATTTGTATGTAAGTTGGAATAAGTACATTTACCTATTACCTGTAATATAGCCTCTGTTTATAAGTACGAGTTGGATGTCAGTCAGATGTTTGTAACTTGGGGACTTACTGTAGTAGCTCCTGTTTGTAAGTGTGAGTTGTATGTAAGTCAGATTTTTGTAATGTGGGGACTACCTGTGTTAACTATTTTCTTAAATATTTTCTTAATTTCTGTATTCTAAGATCTAGCGTTTGGGACCTTGCTGATTCCAGAGACACTGCCCCTCTCTGGGCTAACTCCCAATGTTAACAAGTGACTATCCTGTGAGTGTGCTTTTCATATGTAAACAACCAGTCCAAAGCCCACACCCCTTGGACAGCCTGCTCCCCCTGTGGCCCTGGACAGGGTGGTGTGTCACTACCTCTTGGGAACTGTGAATAGCAAACTAACCTTTCAATGGCCTAAATCTCAGGATCTGTTGGCTTCTTCATACATAAAAACAAAATTCCAGGTCTATTTTAAGACATGTAAAAATTATATTTTAAAGTTTTAAAATGCATTTCTTAGGATAGTCAAGCTAAATGTATTGTGAAATGTAGGACTTAAAGTAGGAAAAAAAGAGAGATGTCGTCATAACCAATCAATATCAGTCCTTTTGTTAATCTCCTCTGGATAGAGTTGGAAGAGAAGGAAATAAAGGGAATAACTAGAGAAACTGAAGGAAAAGAAAGATTTGAAAAGAAAGAGCAGAATGATTTCTTAGAACATTTTAAGTGGAATTAAAGCCCTTTGTCCCTAATAATAAAGAAAACTAAAGTTTCCTTCATTCTATTTTCTAATACATAAAAGCTTAAGGATAATTCTTACATTCCAACTGACTCGAAAATTTCAATGTTGTACCTACACGAAATAAAGAAAGAAAATCAATGGTATAGATGAAGAGGCAAGGAATCCATTTGTTATCCATCTTTGTCCCTCTTTGGAGGGTAGAGGTGATGCAACAGGTCCCACTTAGCTTTGTGAATTAAAATAAAATCTTAAGGCTCCCCCCAAGCAGCTGACTGACTGGACACCCTGTTGGTCGCAGGGATCCCTAAAACTGAGTTGCTAGCCGTGAGAAAGGAGATCAGATATGCCTCATCCTGCCCCCTTCCACTTCTTAGAAATGTCTGCCTATCTCATTCATGGGCCCAAGGCTATTCAAGACATACCTGCAGATTCTCAGTTTACACAACAAACTACTTGAGTCGACCTGTACTTCATCTCTGATTAACAGACCCTTATCTTTACTCAGCATTCTTTTTCACTGATTTCTTGTCTATTAGACAGAGCTTAATTCCTTCAGCCAGTTGTTAGTGGTTAGAGGTGGATTTAGCCCCCACTTTCAGATGTCCCACCCTTTTGGGGTAAACCATTATATGTTTTCCACATATCGATTTATGACCTCACCTGTAAACCTTGTCTCCCTAAAATGTATAAAACCAAACTGCTGCTAGTCCTCTTGCTCATGACTTCTTGGGTGTAGTGCTGGGCCATGGTCCTCAAGTTTGGCTCAGAATAAACCTCTTTGAATTGTTTTACGGAGTATGGCTCCTTTTCCATGGGTAGCTTCTGCTCTTCAGGTTTTACAACCCAAAGTGGTTGGCAAAATATAGATGATTCCCAGAGTTACGGTGTCACCTTTTCTTTGGGTCTGAATTTCGACATCCTTATTTTCCCCAAATTTCACTCTAGAGAAATTGATTCTCATGTAGGTAGACTTGTCAGCAAATTGGAGAGAAGAGACTCCTGACTTTTAAAAAATACTTTCTTTTGAATCATGGTGAATTAAATATTGTGCAGAGTAGAGAGAGAAAATCATTGATTCTAAGTAATGATAGAAATAAATAATTGAAGGTATAGAGCAGTGAGTGGAGGAAAGAAATTGTGCTATAATGTTTTGATAAACATATTCAAAACTGACTTTTTTTTGCTTTTTCCTCAAAAGCATACTTTTATCCCAGTTAAAATTTGCAAGTGATAGTGCAGACAATTTATCTGCAGAACTATTTTTATAACATCCTTACTTAGAATGGCAATCTATTTTTATTTAAAGTTTTATTTGTATTTTATGGAGATTTAAAATATCACACATTTAATACTTACAAATTTCACCTAATCCCTTAAGTATGAAGGATGAACGGAAACATATAAAAAATGAAAGTTGTGTGTAGAAAATAAGATAAGACAGATGGTTGCAAACTTAACAATTCCTTGAATTGGAATATACCAGAAGAAAAGCAAATATTTTATCATAGAAAGTTGGGAAACTTAAATGAAGCAAGAAACTTTGGAATGACAGAACAATGTGAACAGAACAGAAAAATTTTACAAAGTAATTATCATAGGGAGAAAAAGGTTGGTCTCTTTAAGGTATAAAGAATCACTTGGGAAGCTTATTGAATATTGAACTCTCTGGGATCCTCTCCCTATGTGATTATGATACTGGTGTTTATCCACCACACCTTTGAAAAATTATAACAGCAAGGCTTATGTTACTTGCACAATAAAGTGCTGATTTCTTTATTTTTCTTTTCAGTGAACTATCTCAGTACTAAGTACTAAGAATAGTTTGGGTACCTCTGTGTTAGGTAAAGGGAGAAATCATCAAGGAACTACTACTTTGGGGGTTGAAGTCAGTTTGCAGGTGGATTTTGTTTTGCATAACTCGTCTCCTTTCCTTCCTGCTTAATTTGATTGGGCCTAGTCCCTACTGCTCCTTGTTGTTCCTCACCATGCCTGTGGCTTTGCGCATTTGCCTTGCCTGCCTACTTGCCTGCCTACTTGTCAATGGCATCAGATTGTGACAGACTTTAGAGGACCTTAGCATCTAGGCCAAGAAGCAATGGCCCAGTTAAAAAATATATCCTTACCTGTAGCAAATAATTCACCCTATTTCCTTAAAAAATATTTATCAGTCTTACATATAATCATGCTTATATTTTGTCAATTCTCTAACTGCCAAAGGAAACACTAAATTTTTCACATTAGTGACTATTCCACAATATTGTGCAATCTGAGAGTCATTTATTGTTATTTTAGCAGTATATTTTTTGCCTTAGGGCTATAGATGTACTTTTCCAGTTAGGTTTTATTTTGGTCAGTTGTTAAAACTAATCTTTAGTCTCCTTGTATTGGCGGTGGGATATGATGGAATCACAACCTGTAACTGATCATGGAAAAAGTAGATTGATACGTAGAGTTTTAAATTCTGGTCCCTGAAGGGATTTTGAGAAATAGTGAAAAACCAAAGCAATGGCCAGCATTTGCTCACAATTTGTTATATTCCAGACACCATATTTTTATATATATATAAAATAACTTTTATTGGTTTATTACAAAGGATATTTTAAAGGATACAAATAGGCTAGGGTTGGTGGGTTATGCCTGTAATCCTAGCATTCTGGGAGGCTGAGGTGAGTAGATCCCTTGAGCTCAGGAGTTCAAGACCAGCTATGTCTCTACTAAAAACAGAAAAACTAGCCAGGTGTAGTGCTGCATGCCGATAGTCCCAGCTACTTGGGAGGCTGTGGCAAGACTATTTTTTGAGCCCAAGAGTTTGAGGTTGTGGTGGGCTATGATGATGCCATGGCACTCTACCCAGGATGACAGAGTGAGAAACTATCTAAGTAAGTAAGTAAATAAATAAATAAATAAATAAATAAAAACTAAAATGCAATAGGAAACAGTCAGATGAAGGGCTATGTAGGGCAAAGTCTGGAAGGGTCCTGAGTATAGGAGCTTCTTGTGGAGTTGGCGTGTGCTGCCCTGCTGGGATGTGGATGAGTTTTTGTTTACCTGACTGTCTCCCTCCATGTGTTCAGATCTTCAGAAGCTCCCCAAACCCTGTCCTTTGGGTTTTCATGCAGGCTTCATCACATAAACATGATTGACAACTGTGTAGAAATGTGATTGGACAAAAAGCACATAATCTGATTAGTGGTGTCTAACCTGCAGATCAAGGGCTGCACACAGATTATTTGAGGACACTTTTACTTATCTTCAGTATTGGATATCATGAAAAATATGCACAGATCTTTTTATTTGCTCATCAGCTATGTTTAATGTTTGTGTATTTAATGCACAGCCCAAGACAACAAGAGTTCTTGTCTTCATCAGTGTGTGGCAGGAAAGAAAAAAGGTTGGACATCCCTGAACTCAGCAAAGCCTGTCCAGATTCTTCCAGGCCTTTCTAGTATTTATTCTTTTTTTTTTTTTTGGCCAATTTTAAATACAGCTTTATTTAAGACATTGCATTTTCCACTTATAATACAGTGCTTTTAAAGTGCGATGTTATTTCTTTCCCCTGTGCACATGTTCCATATTCAAGTATTGAGAATGCCCAGTAATTCATTATAGCAGTCCAACTTTAAATCTGCCACATAATTTGCTACAAATTTGGATCCTTCAATATTTTACTGTGTGGAACAATGCTACATCTACACTTGGGCTGGCTTAATCAACCTCTTCAATGGTTGGGCCAGAGGAAGCACCACCAGAAGGAGGGGCATCACCACCAGGGAAGCCCCGTAGGCATTCCTCCAGGCACGTCCCCTGGCGTTCCTCCTGCACTCTGGTACAACTTGGTAATGATGGGGTTGCAGACTTTGTCCAGCTCCTTCTGCTGATGTTCATATTCTTCCTTCTCTGCAGTCTGGTTCTTATCAAGCCAGTTGATAATTTCATTATACTTGTCAAGAATCTTCTGTTTATCCTCATCGTTGATCTTGCCTTGAAGTTTCTCATCTTCAACAGTTGCTTTCATGTTGAATGCATAGGACTCAAGTGAGTTCTTTGACAAAACCTCGTGCCTCTGCTTCTTATCTTCAGCCTTGTACTTCTCAGCTTCCTGGACCATATGTTCAATGTCTTCCTTGCTCAAATGTCCCTTGTCATTAGTGATGGTAATCTTATTTTCTTTTCCTGTATTCTCATCCATAGCAGAGACATTGAGAATGCCATTGGCATCAATATCAAAAGTGACTTCAATCTGAGGAACACCACAGGGAGCAGGAGGTATGCCTGTAAGTTCAAACTTGCCAAGCAAGTTGTTATCTTTGGTCATGGCATGCTCACCTTCATAAACCTGGATGAGCACACCTGGCTGGTTGTCAGAGTAGGTAGTGAAGGTCTGTGTCTGCTTGGTAGGAATAGTAGTATTGTGCTTAATGAGCATAGTCATAACTCCACCAGCAGTCTCAATACCCAGAGAAAGAGGAGTGACATCCAATAGCAGCAAATCTTGAACATTCTCGGATTTGACACCAAATAGGATGGCCGCCTGGACAGCTGCACTGTAAGCAACAGCCTCATGGGGTTGATGCTCTTATGTAGTTCTTTTCCATTGAAGAAGTCTTGGAGAAGCTTTTGAATCTTGGGGATACGGGTAGAACCACCAACCAGGACAATGTCATGAATCTGTGACTTGTCTAGTTTGGCATCTCGAAGGGCTTTCTCTACAGGATGCAGGATGCCATGGAACAGATCAGCATTTAGTTCTTCAAATCAGGCACGGGTAATGGAGGTATAGAAGTCAATTCCTTCATAAAGGGAATCAATCTCAATACTGGCCTGGGTGCTGGAAGATGGAGTACGCTTAGCACGTTCGCAAGCAGTACGGAGGCGACAGACAGCTCTGTTATTCTCATTGATGTCCTTCTTATGTTTGCACTTAAACTCAGCAATAAAGTTGTTGACCATTCACTTGCCACCCAAGTGAGTATCTCCAGCTGTAGATTTGACTTCAAAGATTCCATCCTCAATAGTGAGGATTGACACATCAAAAGTGCCACCTCCAAGGTCAAAGATCAGCACATTTCTTTCAGCTCCAACCTTTTTGTCTAAGCCATAAGCAATAGCAGCAGCAGTTGGCTCGTTTATAATCCTAAGAACATTGAGACCAGCGATAATTCCAGCATCTTTGGTAGCCTGACGCTGAGAATCATTGAAGTAAGCTGGTACTGTGACCATAGCATTGGTAATAGTCTTTCCAAGATAGGCTTCTGCAATTTCCTTCATCGTTGTCAGAACCATGGATGACACCTACTCTGGATAGAAACTTTTTGTCTCTCCTTTGTATTTTACTTGGACCCTAGGCCTGCCTCCATCATTCACCACAATGAAAGGCCAATGTTTCATATCAGACTAGACAGCAGCATCATCAAACCTGCATCCAATCAGATGCTTGGGATCAAAAACTGTGTTCATGGGGTTCATTGCAACTTGATTTTTTTGCAGCATCACCAGTGTCAGTAAAGGCAACATAACTTGGAGTGGTTCGGTTTCCCTGATCATTAGCAATTATCTCTACTTTTCCATGCTGGAAGACACCCACACAAGAGTAGGTGGTGCCAAGATCAATACCAACTGCAGGTTCCTTAGATGTGGTTGCTTACTCGTAGAGCTGGCATGGATTACATAGGACACACAGACCCAGGAGCTGCCACTGTGTTCAATGAGCTGGTATTTATGCTCTAATCCTCCCAACAAATTTATCGTTTAATTGCCACTCTACTTTCTGTTTTACAGAAACTTCTGCTTAGAAATATTAAGTAATTTAACCACATTGCCTTTATAAAGGCAGAAACACATTTGTTAGATAACCACAGACTGTATTATATTATAGTATTTTCTCCTGTAAAAAAGTACTGCTTTTTAAAATGTGAATGCTTTTCTTTAAATTGCCCCACTATATAAATTGCCATGTGGTGGGCATATCACACAGGCAAGATGGCTGCGAGAAACATTCTGATGGCAACAAGCACGTCCGTGAACATATCCTGCCCTTTCTCCTCCTGACTAGACTTGGCCACTGAACTCCCCTAGTCCACTCCCTCCAGCAGGTACAGGACCACACTGTCCTTCTTCATTGTGTGATGCTGGAGGCCAGCCCGACACCCTGTTAATAGTGCCTGGAACCTTCTCCTTCTTTACCTCTTTAGCTTGCAGATATCTGACCTTTCTTTCACTCAAGTTACTCAAAAAATCCCATGACCTCTGTGAATCTGACCTAGTTGGAAAAGAACAAGCAAATTCCCCTTGCTCTATCCCTACCGTGGGAGCATGTACTTCTTCTCATCATTTGCTTCTTGTTGCCTAAGTAATTTCTGCCCTGTGTGGAGTGCAAATGACTATGTAATGAATGCCTCCAGGGATGGGGAGGAGGGCTGTAACCATTGTGGTGGTTGTTATTATTTTGTTTTTACACTGCCAGCATTTATTTCTGTCATTCTGTCTCCAGCTGTGCTCTCAAATGAGGCTACTGTATTAGCTGTCATCTTCATTCTAAGTACTGCTTCAGAATGTTATCTTACTGGTATGAGTGATACTCAAGTTATTCCCTTTGCTTGTCCACCCGGATCACTTGGTCATACTGCTATTTCAAAACCCCAAAGAAATGATACCTTCCCAAATGTGACTTTTTGTATTGTTCTCCTGTTTCATTGAATTTCTGTATTGCAATGCAAGTGTTACAGAGCTCCCACAGCTGCCACCTTCAAGGAAAGAAGACAGTCCCTGGGCTCAGCAGTTCACAGGAAGGGCTCTTACTCATTGTTGTATATAGTTGAGCACATAGTGTGTGTGCAGCTCCATGCCCCTGCAGTTAGTTTACCAGGGTTCTCATCCTTGGGCTCAGAGTTGGGTGAGGGGACATTTTTTCCCCCTTTCACTCTTCTAAGGGCCCTGTACTCTTTGGCAAGGGAGGCTGTAAACTAGAATTTGGAATGCTGAAAAGAGACTCAGTAACTGAGCAGTGCTAATCTAAGCTGGTTATGTCTGCCCTGGATTGATCCTCTTGTAGGATGTATAACTTTCCAAAGTAAGAGATACTCGTACTAAAAGGAAAACATTAATCTTCTGGAGTTTGAAACCATTTTTCTCAGCTCTTCCTGCATTCCAGGAACATGAGAAAGGAAGCTGGACATTTGTAGTGTATATCAGCATCATGACGGGGTCATAGCAAGGTGACTAGGGATTTAAATTTGGACAAGGAATCAAGAATTGTTTTTCTGGTGGTTATCTTCAAATTCTCTCTCCTTGGGGGCTATACATTTTGTTTCAATTTCGTGGTCTAACAAGGCTAAAATGGAATGATAGTGGATTTCAATTTAAAATAGTAACATTACTTAACTATAAGGTTGTTGGGAGGGTAAAATTAATTAATATACATAAAGCATTTTAGAACATAAAACATGCTCAGTGCACATATTATTGCTGTTATTATTGAACAATGAAAAAAGGCAGCCTGTGTTTGAAAAAATACCTTAAGAAATAAAAAAAAATTCACATGAAGGCTTCAAAGAAAACTGAGAAATCTCCATGGCAGGAATCGCCATCAGAAGGGAAGCATCACTTCTTGGTCTGGAATGGAAACACGTGGTTCCTTTCGTCGTTGTGTTAAACAGTTTTATGTGTTGATGATTTTGGGCACAATAAAACAAAAAGTTTACTGAATATTGAGGTAGAGTTATTACTTAACAGTACTTCTTTTAGTTCCTATAAATCTATAAAAGTTTTAGATTTAATGTTTCTGTAAAATTAAAGGTTTATAATAGCTATAAAAAGAGCTTAAGTTAATCCATAAAATTAATCTGCTAAGTGGTTTGAAGTAGGCAAATTAAATACCTGTTTCTTTTTTTTATATTTATACTAGTCAAACCTTTAATGAATTAATGTAAGCTTTTTGAGAATTATTGAGCAAAATTCTTAATGTACCAAATTTTGCATTGATAGAACTTAATGTTACTATTACTCAAATTTGTTTTGCATATGAGTAGAAACAAACTATAGCATTATGTATATAAAAAGTGCTTAAATGCAGTTATGCAACTTTCCTATTTTTCTTTCATGATTTTACTAAGGAGTCTAGAAAGCCTCCCCACTCCCACTTACCTTAGAGCAAATGCTGCAGAGCTTGAATGTCTAGGCTTTGCTGATGTAAATAAAGTGTGTCACGCCTGCAACTTAAACTATTTCAGGCTTATTATCTGGCTAGTTCTTATTCGTTGGTTTATGTGGGAGAGAACTGATTTAAAAGAAATCATGCAAAGGTCAGGAACAAAGTTGATGAAAATTGATTCCGTTACCCAGACTGCTAATATGGAATTTTCTTTGGACACCACTATTACCTTACTCAGAGGGTGTTGGTGTTTGACACAGAAATGGCAGGTGACATTTTGTCAGCTTAATAGCACTGTGGCAAGATTCAAGAGACCCTGTTGCCAGGCCCACTTTCTGCCATTACCTAGCTCTTAGATTTAGTCTGACCTCTTAGTAGCTCTGTGCCTTAGTTTTATAGTCTGTAATAAATGAAGAGTTTGAGGCAGAGGACCTGGAAGGTCTTTTGCAGCTCTGAGTTCTATGATGATCTGATTATTTCTTGGTATCAAATACAAGCAGAAGATAGATGACATTGGACTTTACTGGATCACATGATAAACCAAAGTGATAAGGAAACAAAACATTATTCATGATGAATTTTAAAAGACATCTTAAGCCTTTTTCTGGAAGACAACATAATGTTTTTGTGCACCACTCAGTTAATTAGGATATGAAATATTTGTGACCTGATTTTTGAATGTGATAAAAGTAGAGAATTAAACATTTCTGACATTAAGGGAAGATTACAGCTTAATAAGATGTTTCTTTAGCAGTGAATATGTGTTGGGATGGTAGATTCCAAGGGCCGGATTTTCTGCCAGCAGCAGGCAGCCAACTAGAGCACAGGTGCAGAGTTCACTGTGATGGTTACTTGGTTCTTCTTATTGCCAGCCAGCTGTATTCGATTTACTTCGATTTACTTTTGACAGCCACAACATTTATTATTATCTGTACAAACACTGGCGATTAAATACCAAAAGAGGATTGCTTAACCAAGTAGTCACAGATGGAAATATGTGTTCGTATTTTGTTTCAAGAAAGAGGGCCTGCCACTGGATTTGGGTGTGTTGTGATTCATTGCATGGTCGTGCCTGTTGGGGGATCTTTCCCCAGGTCCTTGAAGCCGTTTCTGATTCCAGCTCATCCCTGAGATTTTGTTCTGGGAAAAGTCAAAGGGGGAAAACTCACCTTTCCTTCATGCATTTTTCTGGTCTAACTTACCCTGACTTTTGATTATTGCCTTAAGACACTGGTCTGCTTTTGAAGTATTCAAGTCATTTTCTTCATATTATAAACAACAAACATGCAGAGATGATTTTGTTGAGAGACAGCAGGGAATAAATAGTTAGTGGTTCTTACACTTTGATATACATCAGAATCAGTCTAAGAATTTGTGGAAATACACCTGGCTCTTTATCTCCAGGAATGGGCCTCTCCCAAGGTACTCTCAGGCAGGTTGGGGTTAACCCCCAGACCATTAGGTTGGGAGTGGTGTGCCTTTGTGCCTTAGTCAACCTCTCGACTTTAGTTTTTTTTAACCTCCAATTTGTTAGCAGCGATTTCCATCTAGTAGGCTTCACTAAGATTGTACTTGGGAACTCAGCATGATATGACTTTTAGTGCAGGGTATCATTTTGTCCATAATCTGACTTGAAAACAAGTTTTTTTTATGTTTATTAAAAACTTCCATGCAGTGCAGTGGTTCTCAACCTGTGGGTCGCAAACTCTTTGGGTGTCAAACAACCCTTTCACAGGGTCACCTAAATACATCCTGCATATCAGATATGAATCATAATATTCATAACAGTAGCAAAATTACAGTTATGAAGCAGCAACAAAAAATAATTTTATGGATGGGGGTCACCATAACATGAGGGTGGCTGCATTAGGAAGGTTGAGAACCACTGATGTCGTGGATTAAAGAAGAGAATTACCTATTTTGCTAGGGTTCTCAAAAAAACACTTAGTATTTCTCTGCTTTCTTCTTGGGAAATATTTTTTCAAGTTTTTCCAGTCTCATTCTTGTTTTTTGATATGACTCACTAGGATGAAATCTGATTTTTTTTATTATTTATTAATGGGCTTATTAGATATTTTCCTATGAATTATTAAGCCATACAGAGAGTGAAGCAAACGTTGAGCTTGGTAGTAAAGTGACACATTTCTGACTTAGCATAGTAAACTGAATTTGGAAGATACTAGTGCAATTAAATACTTAATGGCTATTTTATATTGAAATTTGGTAAGTAAAGAATAATTTAAATGCTAAAACTTTTTAATTCTTTTCTGCAATTCTCATTTTTTCATTTTATAACTGTTCAAAGGCAATTATTTGAAAACAAAATAATAAATTTAGGAATAAAGTTTGATAATAAATTTAGGAATAAAGTTTGGCACAGAGACGCAGTTGGATACTGCTAATATACTTATTTCCTTTTTTATTTGTGTGTTATCAATATTTTTGTGGGAATCCCTGGGCCTGTGGGCCTGCTTTGTGTCTCCTGACTGATCCTAGGGCAGAGTGAATGTTCAGAAAGCTTATGTAGGAAACTTTGAAATGTGAACTTTCCTTGAGATCATTCACATCTTTTTGATCTGATGACTCATTGAGATAACCCCCACTAATTGAATGTAGAGAATCCTCAGATTGGGTGGTCCAAAGGTGGTCTTTGACTTCATCTGTGCAGCCTCCTCTCCTTAAATGAATCCTTTCTCTGGTATCCATGTTCAGGGGCTTATTACAACGATGGATGGAGAACAAATTGGGCTTTATGCAAAGATATTGAACATGTGGATGTTACCATTTTTTTGATAAACAGCTAAGTAAATAAAACTAAAGCAGAGAGATAATCTTGTAATCCCGTGGTGAAGATAGATATAAAAGTTGTTTCACAAACTGCTTTTAATATATTATAAATGTTTTCAGTGTCAGTATAGTATTTTTTTAGTAGCTCCTCAGTATTCTGTTTTATAGATGTACTGTAATAAATTGCACCAAAACCGTATTTATTGATTGATTTGAGTGTTTCCAGTTTCCACTCATTCTTTTACTTTTTTCTCCCCAGCCATAAGAACGTTGTAACGCCGTACCTGTACATATATCTTTTTATACTTTTTGTACTATTTAGTGAAAAATAAGTGCTGTGCATTCGTTTTAAGAAATTTTCAAATAATGCAGAGCTATATAAAATGAGAAGTAAAAGCTTCCTTCCCTTTCTTCATTTCCTCCCTAGAGATAACCACTTGTAAACACTTTATTGTTTATCTGTACAGATGTTTTTGTTTTTAATACATGAAAAGGCAGATACTGGAATTTCAGTAGATAGATAATAGGGCGCAGAAATGGACCTGGGAATGTAGGTGTATGCCAAATGGGGAAGACCTCGCTGGAGCAAAGGGCTGCTATTGTGTATGAATTGCAAGGATGGGATGGAAATACGTTATAACATCTTTTCTTGCATCAGATAGTGACAGCTGTCTACTGTGGAGGCACAGAAACCAGCCAGGAGAGAATCAGCACTGAGGGAGCAAGCTTACTTAACCCATTGCAGATAGGGAATGAGGTACTTCCCCTAGAGCATGGCCTCTTGCATAGTTCCCTGATTTCAGATCTGCGGGAAGCTCTATGCTCAGCCCCAGGCCCAGGAGCATTCCTGAAGCGTGGTTTCAGAATTTACATTCTGCTTTGGTTCTCACAGTGGGATTCTGCTATGACAGTCTGCCTTCATTGTCCAGTGGCCTCTGAGTCTCTGTTCCTGGCTCTTTGTTTTTTATTTCTGCCTGTGGAGACTGAAACTCCACCCTTGAACCTCATTTCTGCAACCGGATGGAGCCATCTTGGCTTCCAGCCTCAAGGCTTATGGTTGTTGCTCTATGGACTTTAGAATCACGTAGTCCTGGGTTCCCATAGCAGCTTTGCCAGTTAGTATTTCTGTGGATTTGGGGAAATGTTTTAACCTTTTGGCATCAGTGTCCTCATTTTCCTTTTTTTAATTTTGAGACAGGATCTCACTTTGTCACCCTGGTTGTAGTGCAGTGGGGGTGATCATAGCTCACTGCATGGAGCCCTAGACTTCCGGGTTCAACCTCTTGGGTTACAGTTGTACCCACACTGTATAGGTGGGTATAGGCTATTGCTGCCCTTTTGACACTTAGGTAAAACAGACTAGATACCAGCTGAGTGCTTCTGACATTGCACATTCCTTCCCAAAACATCTTCCTGCCTCAGCCTCCTGAATAGCTAGGGGGCTATAGACGTGTGCCACCACGGCTGGCTAATTTTTAAAATAATTTTTTTGTAGAGATGGGGTCTCCACTGTATTGCCCAGGCTTGTCTAAAACTCCTGGGCTCAAGTGATACTTCTGCCTTGGCCTCCGCAAGTGCTGGGACTTACTAGTATGAGCCACCCATACCTGACCAGTGTCCTTTTTTTCTATTTTGATAGTATGAATTTTCTGTCTATTAGTTACCTTATCAATAGAAGATGGCTGCTTCAATAAACATGGAAGCATTGATTTGCAGCACACATCTGAGATCCCCTTTGGTAGACCCTGAAAGAAGGTGGAGTCTTGTGGTAGAGGTGTGCATTCTGTATCAAGACATCACCGGCAGAGAAACAGACACTGATCTCTGAGGTGAATCCAAATTGAAAGTGTCAGGGGCCGGGGCTGACACTTGAGCTGATTCTTCATTGGGTGCTGCTCAGCCAGGCCCCTCCACACGTCCTGAGGTTCCATGGTTAGTTGCTGGGGGAGTTACTCATTTAAGCATGAATAATGAGCTTCCTAAGCAATTCTAGGGAGGACTCCTAGGCTACAAAATGGGGAAAATAAAGTTTACCTTGCAGAGTTATTGCAAGGATGAATGACATGATCTGGGCCTCACAAATGATGGATCACTCAGTGAACAGTAGTGGTCATCATCCCTTTTGCTGTGCTCTGCCCACTTGTTAGGGCTCTGTGCTAGTTCTGGCATCCGTAGGGCCTGCACTAGCCCTAGAGATTGGTATTGGCCTTAGGCCTCCTGGGTTAACCCTGCAGTTATCTGCTTCCACTTTGCATTCCTCTGTCCCCACCTCTGTGTCCCTCCTCCACCTTACTGGGCAGCCCAGCGTCAGACCTCAGTCTCCCTTCCCTAGCTGGAAAAGGGTAAAAGGCCATACTTGGCTACTAAGTACCAACAGTTTGTGTCCTGGAGTTGGGAAAGTGAGTTGAAGATTATTGTTAGATTTCAGAGAGTTAGAATGTTTGAATACATTTTTTTAAATCAGTTTAAAATGCTAGTTCTAAGTATTGTTCATGTTTTATTACAATTAGGTCCTCTGACGATTTAACGTAGATTCTGTTTTGTTTAATTGTTCATACTGTCTGATACTACTGTTAATTCACAAATAATGTAATTTTATTTAAACTATTCGTTTATGCTTTTTCGAATTGCTTCTTATTATGGTAGGTGGAGGAGTATTCAGAAATAACTATTATAGTAACAGTAGCTAACATCTACCTAGCACTTTCTTGAGCCAGGTGTTCTTCGTGCCTGGTCCACATTCACTCATTTCATCCTCAGTAACTACATCATGAAGCAAGTACTCATTTCCTTCTTTTTACAGATAGAGAAAAAAGGGGCCCAGAGTTTAAGCAACTTGCTCCCAGTCACACAACTGTTAACTAGCACTGTGTACTGTGAACACAGGCATCTGGCTCTTCATGGCCCCACAGTGTAGGCATCACCTGACCCCTGCTAGAATACCCGGGATTGCAGGCTCCACTCCAGGTGAGGAATCAGAATGTGCTGTTTAAATAATTTCCCTGGGAGATGAGAATGTCCAGTACTCCAAACCATTCTTCATAGCGTTGTGGGGGAAAGAAGTCAGCATGCATGTGAACAGTTGTAACTCAAATAGTGCAACTGTGTGCAACAAGTGCAGCTAGAGCTGCCCTTCTAATACTTTGGTAAAACAGACTGAATTCCAACCAAGTGCTTCTGATATCACAGATTACCTCCCAGACATCATCTTGTCACACACTTTTGTCTCTTGTTCCTTGCACATGTGCATGTACCTGTAGGTGCATGCACACACACACACACACACACACACACACGTGTACACACACACGGCAGTTACACCTGGCCCTTGTGAGGTTTAGTACATTTAGAGATGAGACAGGCCAGTTCTGGCACAGGGCAGAGTCACAGCTCACGCTTGCAGCTTTTTGAGATCTTGTTCTCTCTTCCTGTTAGGTTGGGGTCCTTCCCAGCCTGTGCCCCTGGGAAGCCTTGCCAGAGGCCCATTGCTTGCCTCCTGGGGTAAATAACCTGCGTAGGCTGGTCCTCACCCTTCCCCCTCATTCCAGTAAATAAATGTCCTTCTCCTTATATAAGTAATTATAATCCAAATGTAATCACATAATAGACATAGAAGAAGCAGCCAACCAGCCTCAGGGGAGTTGGCCAACTTAAAGGACAAGAATGAAAGAGGTTTTGCCAGGCAGAGAAGGGTATATGGAGAAAGGCAGCCCGCAGCTCTGAAGGAACTTTGCTGGTTCCCAGGGAGGAGTTGGGTGCAGCCCAAGAGGGCAGGTGTGGCTACCTTGTAAATGGCCTATTTACCATAATAATGGTTAGAGTTTTACTTTGCTGCCATCTCTGCACACTTTTCACTTGCAAACAAACCCTGGGAGATAGGCATCCTCTTCTTCATTTTGCTGATAAAGAAAGTGACTGAGAGGTTCCTTAGCTTGCCCAAAGCCACACAGCTAGTAATGTTGCCTGAATCTGAAACTCTGGGCTTTAACTACTGTGCTTCCCCTTATGGTAGCAGTGGTCTATTTAGCAACTACTTTAAAAGTCATCATAAATAATACCGTTACTATGTATAACAAAGAACGAGGTTAACAGCAAAACAGAGCAGATTTTTTTTTGTTTTTGTTTCTTTTTTGTTTTATTCTGAGTTGCCTATTTCAAGAGACTGGTTTCCAGTGGTAGAGCACATAGGTACAGATATCCAGAATTTGTACATGGGTTTTCAGGGTTTACACATGCCTAGAACTGCAACATGGTATGTCTTTGACGGAGTTTCCTTTGCTTAGTTTTTTTTTTTTTTTTTCTTCTTGAAGTGGGGACTCTTAAGAAAAATGCGTGATTTGTAGAGCTAGGAAAGAAGTTTATTCTGCTTATTCTAAATTCTTTACTGATATAGTGGTCACTCTGCTGTTTTCGTTGATGGTGTGTTAGTAAGTTTATGTGAAAAATTTCTTTTGTCAATAGGTAGATTACTAACAAGGTTATTTAATTCACCTTGACATGCCTAGGAACTCTTGTTTTTCTGGACCCATTAGACTTCATAAATATTTTATTTTCTGTAGTTTCTGCTGTGTCTTGTCCTCTTATATCAATCAACAGTGTGGTGGCGTGTGTGTGTGTGTGTGTGTGTGTGTGTGTGTGTGTGGTGCTGTTACCACCCCATCTTCTCTCTGCATCAGTTAACTTTCCTTCTAATATGTTGTCCTGTGAACTGCTCCAGGAATGATTCCTAGGCCTTCTCCCTCCACTGACAACAGCAAGGCATGTTAGCATTTTCTTACTGGGAGTGAGAAATGCCTGCAGTTCAGGAGGGAAGTATGTGGCAACCTTGTAAGTGGTGGGAAAGTTAGAGGATGTAAACATGGGTGATTGACTTAATTTCAGTTTCCTCATTTATAAATGAGGTGGTAGGTCTACAGCCTTCAGAGGAGGCCTTGTCAGGGTCCCTGGAATGAGGTCCAGAGTTTGTGTTCTTAGGGAATTGCATCACTAGTTCTTGGCTGTCTTTATGTTTAATAGGTCTTAACACAACTGTAAATTTAATGGTATTATCCATTTTTCCTATTTAAAATTTATTAATAGCTTTAATGAATTGTGAATGACTGTTTAATTAGATCATCCATATATAATTAGGGCACCTTTTTTTTTCCCTTAAGAGGATCCATTTTTCATTCCCGAGTATGTAGCGCACCTCTAACCTAGGTAATTAAGCATTTAAAAGCATTTTCCAAAGTAAGAAAGCATTTTCTATCTTCATAATAGACATTTTACACTTCCTTGAAAAGCCACACGTGTCAAGTATGGAGAGCAGCTTTGGCCTAGGTTTTGCATATAATCGTAACCCAGACAAACATGACCTCAGACAGTAAATTTAATTTAGTGGTAACAAAGCAGTGTGGAATTTAAGAAAATCTGTTTTCTGTTTGCTACTTACTTTCTTGCTTTTTAAGTAAAGCAACTTTGCAGTCATTTCATATCTGTTTTGAGTACTAAGTTTTCAAACCTGGCAAGTAGATATTTATTAAAGTGCTCTTACCTCTTTTGTGAAGGTACCATATTAAACATGTAAAAGAAAATCAGCCTTTTATGATGGATGGTCCCCAATAAATAGTCCAAGAACCATTTTGTAATTGGCCTTGTGATGTGTTTTTGTACTTATATTGGAGTATGGGTGTGCCTGATATTCTCGGAATTTATAATACTTCAAACAAATAAGGAAGTCCCGCTGTGAGGACAGACACAGAAGGTACTGCAGGGCTGGACCTTTGCCCTTCTCCACCTGCTGGACTCCATTCTTCTCTGGGCTGGGCTGAGATCCTCAGCATTCAGGGATAAACATCCCAGTGGAGCGCAGTGTCTCTCCCCCTTTCTCCTTTGCCATCTTTTGATTAATATCCTTCCAGGAACTAGGTGCTTAATAAAGTATGTAGAGTTAGAATACCTGAATTATTTAGGTGTTCTTATCACTCCATCACAAGCATGTAATTATGCAGTCACCTCTGCTTTAAAGAGGCAGTGTGTTATCTTAAGTTCATTGATTATTTGACTGCACTTCATACAGTTCATGCCACACTGGGCAAGGTAAGTTGGTGTCAAATACCAGATTTCTCTTTGCATTACAGTGAGTGACAGAGGTTGGAGCAATGCCTCAGCAAAAGAGAGAGATGGCAGTTGAGGGAGGGTTACCTGAGCTGCATTTGCTCCCAAACGTCTTCCCCACTGGCCTTGATGGTGCATGCATGACTGGATGCCTTAGAAGAATGGATTGAGAACTACATCTTTACACAGCTTCATAATATAGCCTCTGTTGGTGACACACTTGCTATGTCTTCTGAATGATGGAGCCAGGTAACCTGGTATGGCTGAAGATTTATGAGCCCAATTAGAATAAATCTAAAGGACCATGCCCATTGTTCAGTGGTTAGGGCGCCAGCCACATACACCGAGGCTGATGGTTCAATTGCAGCCCAGACCAACTAAAACAACAATGACAACGGCAACAAAAAAAATTTAGCCGGGGGTAGCGCCTGTGGCTCAGAGGAGTAGGCCACCAGCCCCATGTGCCAGAGGTGGTGAGTTTAAACCCAGTCCCAGCCAAAAACTGCAAAAAATAAAAAAAAAAATTATAGCTGGGCGTTGTGGCGGGTGCTTGTAGTCCCAGCTACTTGGGAGACTGAGGCAAGAGAATGACTTAAGTCCAAGAGTTTGAGGTTGCTGTGAGTTATGACAGGGTGACAGCTTGAGACTCTGTTTCAAAATAATTTTAACATGCTGTAATTGTGGTTTTGATTATAAAAGTGGTTCATTGCAAGTATACCAAATTTAGAAAACACAGAAAAGAATAAAGAAAAAAAACTATTAGTATTACCACTAGCCAGTTATTACATAGTATATCCTTAAAATGTGTATATTTTGTATGTATTGGGAGATTTTTAACATATCAATTGTTCATATTGCCTGCTTTTTTCTTTCTCTGACATATGAGAACATACTCTCTCACTATTAAATGTTCTTCTAATCTAAGGCATTATTCTGGTAGCTGTCTAATATGATATAGGGCTTATATATTTACTTTTTTTTTTTTTTTTTGAGATGGAGTCTCACTTTGTCACCCTTGGTAGAGTGCCATGGCATCATAGCTCACAGCAGCTTCAAACTTTTGGGCACAAATGATTCTCTTAGCCTCCCGAATAGCTAAGACTACATGTGCCCACCACAATGTCCAGCTTTTTTTATTTTTTTATTTTTTTTTATTTTTAGATACAGGTCTTGCTCTTGTTCAGGCTGGTCTAGAACCTGTAAGCTAAGGGCAATCCATCTGCCTCGGTCTCCCAGAGTGCTAGGATTACAGGCGTGAGCCACTGCACCTGGCCTGATAAGGGGCAATTTTAAAACAAGATGTTAGTCACTCCCATGATAAAGGTACTTAATTTTTTTTCTAATTTGCATAGTACAGGAAATCAAGCTTTAAATAAGGGTGATCTTGTACAAATGTGCATACCAGAGGTTTATATCATTATAGAAAGAAGTCTGAGTCTACTATTGTACATATAAAGGAATTACAGCCCATATTGCTTTCATGACTACTTAAAGTCAAACATTTTAATGGTGGAAAGACTAACATTTCCAGTGCTCTTTGTCTGCTATATCATATCGTACTGTGTACGACAGATCTGATCTATCATATTTTTCTTTTTCTCAAGGCACATTGAACTTGTGACAGCATATACCGTAGTTAATATCTCTGGATTTCTTCTGTGGTCTGTAGCTTGGCTTTACAAAGATCTTGAGGTTCAAATTTGGCTCATGAACCCTGAGGGGAGCCCTTTCCTTTCTTCTGTGGGTTTAGAATAATCTTCAAATTTGTGTTGACTCAAGAGCTTTTGAGGTAAAAAAAAAAAAAAAAAAAAAAAAATGGGTTCCATAATGCCAGATATCTGCCATTTGAGGTTATTAGCTTTTAATGCCAATTGCAACTAGTAGAACATCTACAAATAATGTTATATTCATAGATATTGTTCCTAATTCATTAAAAAATCATCACTCTTAAGAATATTGCCTGTTACTGTGCTAGACATTTTCAGTGTTTTTCATTAGCAACTGTGCATTCCAGCCTTTCATTGATAAGCTCTTAGAAACTTGATAGGTAATTTGGCCCCTTCACATTCTCATATGATCAGTGATTGGGCCCAAGTGCAGCAGATTTCTGGCAATTGCAAAGATTCTAAAATTTAATAAATGTTCATTAGAAATTTGTAAAATATAAAGAAAAAGATAATACCATCTGTATTCTCACAACCCAAAATATAAAGAAAAAGATAATACCACCTATATTCTCACAACCCAGGCATTAATCATATTTTGGTAAGATTCTTTATTGGAAAATTTCATATGCATGGTATTTTGGGGGAGAGGGGTAAAATGATTTATTGATCATCTTATTTTCTTTGAGCTCTACTGAGCTAAAGGTCCTGAAGTCAAGCACTACGGAGTAGTATATTTAGGGGCTGATTGATTTCCTACGTTGTAATGAGTTTCCCAGGAAACCAGTTAGAGATGGCTTATTATTTTTTTGTGTCTTTAGATTAAGGGGCTAACGACGAGAGGGCTGTAGTTTTAATTCGGCATCCCAGTGCAGTTCATGCTCTGTTCAGCCAACTATATTGCAGATGCATCACGGAACTCATAAAGCAGAATGACAATAGATCACTGCAAAATGCAACTTAACCCAAAACATATTCTGGGAGACCATCTTACATATGGCTCATGAGTGGAATCAGCCAACTGATATATTTTTATAATACTGACTGCCCTTTGAGATTTTCTTGTGTATTTTATCTCATTTTTATTTTTATAAGACTGGGTCTTGAGGAATTCCAAATAGGCCTCTAAACCACCTTATCTTCAACATCTTCTGATTTAAAGACTGATCTTTCAGCTCTATTAACAACTCTGTATATCTGTGAGGTACAACCCTCTTATAAGTGGGGAAGATATATTTTTTTTCAGTTTCTTTTTAACAACTTTTTATAAAAAAACCTCTTCAGTTTATTAAATTGGAAAAATTTAAATTAGCAATAGGAAAAAAAGAAGTTACTCATCCTACCACCCAGAGACAATTCACTTTCAATACTTTATTATAAATCTTTTTCACCCTACCATTTTCTGTGTAATATTTTGTGAGCACATGTGTGTATAAGTGCAGGATTTTCAAGAATTGGTGTGATGTTTGTGTATGACTTTGTAACCTACTCTTTCCATTTGGCAGTATATCATAAACACTTTGTATTTAATTAAATGCAATAAAATATCATTTTTCATGGCTGCGTGGTCTCCTATCATGTGGATGGGCAGACGCTTATTTTACCTGTTCCTTGTGGCTGAATGTTTGGATTTCAGGCAACTATAGGATACATACTTTATAGCTAATTGCAAAATACATGAATATTTCCTGAGAAAAGTCCCTAAGAGTGGAATCACTAGACCAGAAATGTGTTAATATTTTAAGAGATGATAGTTACTGCTGAGTTTCCCAACAAACTGTGGATCTACTTTCCCCCATTGTTGTATGTAGAAAGCCTGTTTCCCCTTAGATTTCTGAATCCTGAATACAATCATTTAAACAAATCTTTGCCAATTTAATAAGTGAAAAATATTGTATCAGTGCCATTTGATTTTGTAATTTTTTTTTTTTTTTTTTTGAGACAGAGTCTCACTTTGTTGCCCTCGGTAGAGTGCTGTGGGGTCACAGCTCACAGCAACCTCAAACTCTTTAGCTTAAGCAATTCTCTTGCCTCTGCCTCCCAAGTAGCTGGAACTACAGGTGCCCGCCACAATGCCCGGCTATTTTTTGTTGTTGTTGTTGCGGTCATCATTGTTTTAGCTGGCCCAGGCTCGGTTCCAACCCACCAGCCCCTGTATATGTGGCCGGCATCCTATCCACTGAGTCACGGGCGCTGCCATGAATTTGTAATTTTTAAAATATTTATGAAAGTAAATTATTTTTAATTTGGTTACTAATTTTTTTCTAGTTGCCCTTTTCCTTATTAGAAGATTTTTAAAAATACAATTTTCAAATCATTTTTATACATGTACTTTTTATAGATTATATATATTTCACTATTAGCTCTTTGCTGTCTTCTGCAAATGTTTGCTTTCAGTATGTTAGATACTATTTTTAATGCATTGTTTGTTAAAGGGGCTCATATACGCTTAAGAATATTTTCTGTGGCATGAGCTGTCACAAAGATAAGTTGTCAGATCTTCCATTTATGTGGGACTGCCTTTTTAATACTTTAATAATCCAGTATGGAATTATTATCCAGTATAGAATTAGGCTTTTCATTTTCTTTTATAATCACATACATGAGGTATTACCTAAAAAAAGATAGAAACTATTTGATATAAACCCGTTTTCGTACTTTCTTTTTGATGTAAGATAGTGCAGGTACCAGTCTAGGGCCTGTAAGAAAGTTTCTGGGGGAATGGAAGGGATTACACCTCCAGCTCTTGACTCTTAAGTTTCTACTGTAGAGGATATTAGGACTAGGTACTAGTGCTGGTATTCATTTTTATTCCATGTTCATTCTTCCCCTTTGTGGCTTCCCTTAAGTTTTTTTTTTAACATTGTTATAATGCTCTTTTATTCTGTTGCTAGGACAACCATGTATACTAAGACGCCCCAGTTTGCCCAGGATTATTGTGGTTTACGCATATTGTCCTAGAATAAATTTTAGTAGTATTTCTTTCATTCTCAAGTTACCTGCTGAGTACCATAAATTACATGCTCACTGTATCTTTTAAGTGTCAGGACATCAGTGATTACTAAGTGTGAGGTAATCCAATCAGAGTTGCTTTATTTATTTGGTTGAGAAGTGGGGGCTGCAGAAATCACACTTGCCACATTGTCTTGCTTTCTTGATATCAAAAGATATTCTTGATATTCAAAACACTCAAGTTGTTACGATTATAAAATACTCCCCTTAAGATATTTTTACTTTTTTTTTTTTTTTTTTTTTTTGAGACAGAGTCTCATTTTGTCACCCTTGGTAGGGTGCTGTGGTGTCATAGCTCACAGCAACATCAAACTCTTGGGGTCAAGTGATTCTCTTGCCTCAGCCTTCCAAGTAGCTGGGACTGCAGGTGCCTGCCACAATGCCCAGCTGTTTCTAGAGACAAGGTCTAGCTCTGGCTCAGGCTGGTCTTGAACTTGAGAGTGTAGGTGATCCACCTGCCTTGGCCACCCATAGTGCTAGGATTATAGGCATGAGCCATAGCACCCAGTAAGGCATTATCTTTTTTTTTTTGGCCGGGGCTGGATTTGAACCCACCACCTCTGGCATATGAGGCCAGTGCCCTACTCCTTTGAGTCACAGGCGCCACCCAAGACATTATCTTTTTGATTCTGAAAATTTACTAATTCTTCTTGCATACAACAATACTTACTCTAAAAGTAGGTTAAAATTAAAGTTCTGGGATGATTTTTCCCCTCAATTGATTATCTGTTATGGCTGATGGCTTGTGGTTTAGATTTTTCTGTTTTCTTCTTTGCTTTCTATGTTACTGGTTTCTGGGGATGAGTTGGGAGAAAAAAGGTCAAATCGTATTTAGTATTTTGGAATTACTTATTCTTTATACACGTACTGCCCCAAAGTGGTGAAATTTGTAAGACGCTATAATGATCCAGTAGTTAGGGACGTCAATTGTATCTTTACAAAGTCTTAGTTAACTTTAGTAAAAATAAGTGATTATTCAGGAGGATGACTGAAGCATTCCTGGGGAGGTTTGAAGAAATATTTTCGGTTCTTCATAATGCAGGGTCACAATTTTCTGATCAGACTGAAGGCACACGACTCATGCCCTGCAATTGCATGTGTTAACAGAATGTAGAAACTTACTTCTGGCCCAGTGAGGTTCTGAGGTGGAGTTTAATGGCCATTGCCACAAAAAGAAATACCTTAAATGTATGTATTTATTGAGGATTTCTAGAATTGTGAACACCCCTCATTCCTCATAGGTAAGAAGGCTCAGGAACATAGTTGGTACAGGAGAACATTAGGAAAGAGGTTGGTGGCAGGACAGACTGGATTTGTACCCTGGTCTCCCCCAGGTCTGCTGGGCAGTCCCTCATACCCAGCGACCCCTCCGAGCTCCCCTCTCACCCTTCACACAGCCATTTGTGGTATTGTGGAGGGACAGTGGGTCCTCTCAGTCTCATCTCCCTGCTTCCCACTGTGCCTTACACCATGTTCAAAATCACACCATGTCTGAGATGCTTTTGTCTCTTCCTGAATATTCAGTTGTGCATATTTGGCATCATTTCCCTTCTGCCGTCCCGGGAGGATGATTTCCAGAACCACACATCTAGCTTCTACACCCTGGAAATGTGTTTGCCAACATAACACATCTAAAAGTGGCCCAAAAGCTCTACCCTCACACCAGGTTCTCCTTCTGGACCCCCTGATGGTGCTAAAGGCACTCCTCTGCACAGACCCCAGCCACAGCCCGCCTGTTCTCTGGCTTCAGTATTGTGTAAGTCCTTCTTGCTCCTTTTCACCACACAAATTCAGGCTCATCTTGACCTTTGCACCAGCTTTCTGGGGCCCCATGGTTTTGTTCTCTTTCTCCCCTGCAAAATTGAACTGTCCATTCAGGCCATGCATTTTGTCTTTTTCAAAGTTCACACCTGCTCAGGAATTTGAACAGGATCTCATATGGACTGTTGAATCAGATCCAAACTCTAGCATGCATTTGCTACATGGATATAGAACAAAGTAACTACAGCAAAGCCCACATACAAATCTGTGCTATAGGCCTTCTCAACTTAAGGGTTCCATGTATGGATTCAACTAACCATGGATAGAGAGTATTTATAAATAAATAACAATAAAAATAATACAAATAAAAACAATACAGTATAGCAGCTATTTACATAGCATTACATTGTATTAGGTATTATAACTGATGTAGAGATGGTTTAAAGTATACAGGAGGATGTGCATAGGTTATATGCAAATACTATCTATCTATCTGTCTATAATGTTTTATAAGGAACTTGAGCATGTGCAGATTTTGATATCCCAGGGGGTCCTAAAACCAATCCTGGATGCCAAGGGAAGACTGTATTTTAAAACCAAAAGGAAAAGGGAATGCATTTAGCAGCACACTTTTCTAGCTAAGTAGTTTGATGTTTTGAATGGTTAGATATTTGGCAACTCTTTAAAAAGTTTCATTACCCACATGAAAAAGAGTCAAAACTGATTGTGGTTACAGTTGCTGGTATCTGTGAATATATTAAAAACTATTGAATTGTGTACTTTAAATGGGTTAGTGTATAGTTTACATGAATTTTAACAATAAGACAGTTTAAAAAGTTTATTAATTGTACTTTACAAAGTTCCCTTGGCATCTGTTAAAGTATAATCTAAATAATAAGTAATGACTTAGCAAATGACCTCAGCAAAAATATTTATTAAGAATACATGAAGAAAAAGAATAATACGTGATCAAAGGAAGTTTCCCCACTGCTCTCTTCTCAACTCTAGTTTGTGGAAGATCTAGAATATTGTAAACATGCCATAATCCTTACACTCTGGGAGGCTGAGGTGGGTGGAATGCTTGACTTCAGGAGTTTGAGAGCAGCCTGAGCCAAGAGTGAGATCCTGTTTTTACTAAAAATAGAAAAACTAGCCAGGTGCTGTGGCCGGTGCCTATAGTCCCCGTTACTTGAGAGCTAAGGCAGGAGAATTGGTTGAGCCCAAGAGTTTGAGGTTGCTGTGACTATGACGCCATGGCAGTCTACCCAGAGCAGCACAATAAGAGTCTGTCTCTCCCCCAGCCCCACCCCCCCAAAAGAACATTTTAATGTTCATTTCCTTTAATATATTGTGTATTAACCAGCTTAAAAAAAAAATCATTGTGAGTATACTTGGGAAAGCCATAGGTAGGCAACAGGATAAGCAAGTTGTTCTAGTTCAGGCTAAAGGTTTTGGTTTTTGAAGCCCTGTCCCAACTCAGTATGTGATTTTACAAATGCTTGGAAATTTCGCCCCACTTAGCAAGGCCTAGTGATTTAATATTTTCTTTTTTTAACAAATTTAGCTGCTTTGCATTTAATTGATTTAATTTCTGTTGACTTCTTTATTGGTTCTAGTAAGTAACGTCTGTGTAATGCATTGCTTTCTTGAGATGCCTGAATGACTTTTCTACCTTTTCTGTGATGTAACACTTAAGGGAAATATTATAAATGAAACAGTTGTTTTCTTTCTTTCTTTCTTTCTTTCTTTTTTTTTTTTTTTTTACTGTAATCACTTTTTATTATACTTCCCCAAATGTTTCATTTCTATATTATTGATCAGTTATGAAAAATCACACTTGAGTGTATACTGCTATAATACAGACAGCATTTGTCAGATGTCCTAGACCAAGATCCATTCTGAGAGCTGTACATTATCTCGGATTATGACGTCTCTTCTCCTTTAACTCCCAATTTTTACTTGCCCTCTCAATGCCATGGGTCATGGAGCAAGAGAAGAGGCTTTATTTAAATTAAGAGGCTAATTGGTTTCATTTCCCCTTTTATCAAATAGTAGAAAGTTCTCATATGTGCAAGCCTTACTAAACATTAATAAAATGCACTAATGTGCTTTTTTTCATTTTACTTCCTCTAGGAGCAAGTCTAGAGGAAGTAAAGTGTTCGTTCTTATTTCCTGCCTGCTGGTTATACATTTCTTGGTGTCATCTTTCTGAGCAAAAGAGAAAAGATCCTTCTCTTTGCAGGAAGAAGGCGGCATATTTCCATGTGCAGTTATTTAGGAGTAAGGGAAGAGACACTTATTTCAGGCTGAAGTTGACTATTGCTATTTCTGAAAACAGTGAAGAGGGAAAGATCAGAGTGGAGAACCCTGCTCTGTCATCATCCTGTTGTTTGTCTGTTCCTGTCACTGGATTGAATGCTAGAGAAATATATGGCCATCAGGCAAGACAAATTAGAGGGTAAATTTAAATTAATGAAACAAGCCGCAGGGCAACTTTTAAAACTGACTGGTAGAATTGGCTGGACATCAAAACTGCTGGTGCCAGATGTTGCCCCCCGTCTTTGGACAGCATGTGTGAGTGCATGAGAAGCCTCATTGGATTGGTTTGCCGTGATGGAAATCTGAAGGAGCAGGCATTTCACGTCCCTGTCTTCTGTCTTCCCTGAGCATTGACTACAGAGGGGCTACTTTGTACTTTCAATGGTAAATGTTCCAAAGCTGAATCTTAAAAATTTATTTTTGTTTTATGTTCCTTGGCAAAGTGAGAACCCAAATGATTTCCTAATATATCTCTCCATGGGGTCGTTGAATCCTCCCAAATTAGCCATTTGGAAATGATTAGCTTTAGGAATCCTTGCTGGGTGGTATTAGTGCCAATAATGAGACCCCCAGCAGGTACTATGGTTTTTGATCAACATGAGCATTACCCCCCAAGGGAGAACTTGAAAATGTGGAAATGCATAGGTTTGGTTTGCTTGTGTGTGTTCATATGTGTTTTAATCGTGTTCTTTCTCTTGCTTTAAGAAAACAGAAAACATTTCTCTGAGTTTAGTTTTCATTTTGACTGAACAGCAGATGCCCCATGAACAGTGGGCTTCCGAAATTCCCTAAAGGTCAATAACTGCTCTAATGAGCAGGCTCAGGAACTGTGGTTTTCTGTAACATTTCTGTCTTCCAGTTCCTTTTGTAGTTGTACGCCTCCTAGGAAGGCTTGAGACATACATGTCCTTCTTCATATTCTCAGTGTCGTTATTGATGTTAGCTCAGAAAGCATGCCGTTTCCTGCCTCTGAAAACCTGCATGCTTTGTGACACATCCCAGATCTCGGCTTCTCTTAATTAGAGCAGTACGTGGCTTGCTCCCTCCAGCACCTTAATTCCACTACCTCAGAGGGCAATTATTTTTAGAGGCTCCAAGTGAAGAGTCACATGAGTAAAAGAAAAACATCTTGACATATTACCCTTGAAAGAAGACCACTATGGTTTTTAGTCAGCTCATGGTAATTATTATTAGACTATATGGTAAATAATTAAAAGTGTTTTGTTTTTTTGTTAGTCTTGTGAGAAGTAAAATGAATGGTTTTTTAATGCTATATGGCAGCATAGAGAGAAGGAAAATAATGATAAAATCCGAAAACTGAAGAGAACCTTTGAGGTTCTCTAAGGCCAGTTTGCTCATCTCCGGCTCTCTGGGGCTAACTGGCCATCTGGGGTCATTATCCCCTGTGGGGCACGGCTGGGAGGGCCCTGACTTGACCCACCCCACTGTCCGTGGATGACTTCCTGATGAACGTGCATTGGAGTGGAAAGTGGCATTTCACATCCATCTTGGGCCTTTTCCTCTCCCATGACTTTAATTTGTTGCTCTCTTTGGGGGAAGGCCACATGAGCCATTCTAGTCTGAGGAAGTATTTACAGAGTGCTTTTCAAAGGTGCATCTTATCATTTGCCACCTGCTGCATTTTTAAAGTACGCAGTTTGTATGTTTACGTGTGCCCTAACAACCTAGATTGCAAGTGTTCACATTTTTTGTTATCTGAAAAAAGAAAATCAACATTAAATTCTGTGGGTGGGTATTTAGTCTGCAGGGGTCCACCTTGTAAAATGTTGTCATTAGGACTTGATAACTGTTATGATATCTTTGTGTTTTTCAAATAATGTTCCGCATGGGTCCAGTTGTCTCTACCGAAGTGTGTGTGTAGCAGTGGTGCTACTTTATAAGTAAATAAGTGCACATTTGTAAGTGTATCTCAGAGGCCCCAAATTTCTTTTCTTTGGTGAGAGATGTATCTCATAGGAGGTGAAGTTATAACCTAGGTTCTTTCTTCTCCTCTGACTCACCCGTTAGTGTAAGCTGCGCAGTCATGGCTGCATCCTTTCTTTTGTTTGAGAATGTAGGACACACATCGTGTCCTCCATGTTGATGCAGTGAACCTGTTAGGTATATAGAGAGGGCTTTTCCTGGCTCAGCGCTTGTAGCACAGTGGTTATGGCACCAGCCACATATACCCAGGTTGGGGGGTTCGAACCCAGCCCAGGTCAGCTATACAGCAATGACAACAAAACAGCCGGGCATTATAGCTGGCTCCTGTAGTCTCAGCTACTTGGGAGGCTGAGGCAAGAGAATAGCTTGAGCTGAAGAGTTTGAGGTTGCTGTGAGCTGTGACGCTACAGCGCTCTACTGAGGGTGACATAGTGAGACTCTCTCTCCAAAAACCCCCCCCCCCAAAACAGGCTTTTCCTGGGAATGAGTATGCATTTCAAACCACCAAAATACCTGTCTGCCAAAACCTTTTTCTCTTCAGGCTTCTCTAACTAGGAATATACTTACAGTACCTCCATCCATCAAGCCAGAAATCTAGGTGTTCTTCCTGTTCCATCTTCTCCCTTTACCACATTCATCTCCAGAATGTCCTTATCTACACTGGGATCTTCTGTGTGGATCACTGGAATATTCTACTAACTTGTCCTTACAACCCATTCTTCACTTAGCATAAATCAAACCGTTATCATTTCCCTGGTTAAAACTCACCAAAGCTGCCCATTGCACGTACAATAAATCTGGTTTGTTTGCTAAAATGCAATACTCCAAGTGGCTGTTCCTGCGCTTTTGCTGCCAGTGTTCCCTTCCCGCCTTGCCTCCTGCCTCTTTCCCTGCCACCCAGGACGTCTCGGCCACACTGACACTCTTGTTGTACTTCCAGCATGCCAGCTAAGTGTGTTCTCACCTTTGCTTCCACGTTAGCTGGTCTGTCAGGGTTGCTGTTTCCTTCTCGTGTTCTTGTGGCTGTTTCTTGAATATTCAGCCATTAGCTAATATGTACCTTCTTAGAAAGACTTCTCCTGGTCTCTTATATTAAAGCAGCCAACGTACTTTGTATTCATTATCCTTTAATTCTTTAAGGCAGAGCGCCCATATCCATCAGATATTTTATTATTCATCTATCAATTTGTATGTCACTTACTTACACTTACATTTTACCTTTGTGAAAGTAATGACTATGTCTTTTCTGTCCTTGATATCTAGAAGTGTATCTGGCATGCAGTATACTACCAATAAAATTATGAATAAAAAATTCAAGCACAAAGTCTCCAAACACTGTGGAGTGAATATTGGGATACCAGGAAAGATTATCTCAGTTATTTGCGGGGGGATGTAGAATTTGAGTTGGGGCTGAGGCTAGGGTAAGGTGAGTGAAGGTACTTGCCACAGGTACAAAATTGAAGACGGCTTCTTTGGTGTCAGTATGGTCCAGCACCACACTGTTAACGATCCTGTCTTTATTTTGATACGTACATAGAAATAGATACATAAGGTAGAAGAGACATTAGGGTCTTTAATATCCTAGAAGATATTTGCTAGTGAAATTGAGAGTTTTTAAATTGGCAGTGAGCAAAAGTCTAATGCTTAGGGATAGAAATGTTGATTTGCTAATTGTGTAAGGAAGGGGGAAGAAGAGGGAAGACAATGACTGTGTCAATTAGATGCTTTAGGAGATTTACTATTGTTGGTACTTTTTTTGATCACCATTTGAGAGCACACATTGGGGATATGAGGAAACCCTCCTTTTGGCGTCAAAGACTTCATTGTGTTTGGAAATGCTTTTGTGATAGTTTGACTTTCAAGTGTGGAATGAAAAAGATCTCTGTACATCACACATGAAATAAAGTTTAGATAAATTAATTAGGTTTAACAAGTAAAACCATAAAAGATAAGAGTAAAACATATTGTTTGAAATAGTAAAATATGTATGAAAGAGATATAGACATGTATTTATTTGTTAAAAACAAATCACAAAGGAAAAGTTAGATGAATGAACTTAGTACAGATTTTAAATTTATGCAATAATTTTTGTTAACAAATGAAAATGAAATGACAAATTGAGGAAATATTTGTAAGCAAGCATTAATTTTGTTTTAGAAACCAGATTAAGAAAACTAGGAAGAAAAACATCAAGTCCTTAAGTTAGTAAAATAAAAAAGGCAAGTACATAAAAGAAATATAAATGGACAAGAAAAGTATGAAACATGTTTCTTCTGTAAGTAAAGAGGTAAATTAAAATAAAATTTTATTTTATCTCCCAACTTATAGATCTTACAAAAATGTAGTTGTTTCGAAAGTGGGATGAGAAAAGGTCCACCTGGACAGCTACAGGATGGCCAGAGCCTTCACCAGTGAGAGGTTATGCCCTTGTGCTTATTCATTTCTCTCTGTGTCTCTCTCTTTTTTTTGCAGTTTTTGGCTGGGGCTGGGTTTGAACCCACCACCTTCAGTATACGGGGCTGGTGCCCTAATACTTTGAGCCACAGGCGCCACCCTGTGTCTCTCTTTCTTTCTCTCTTTCTTTTTTGATTGATTGACAGGATCTCACTCTGTCACCCTGGGTAGAGTGCTATGGTCTAAACACAGCTCAAAGCAACCTCAGACTCTTAGGCTCAAAAGATCCTCTTGCCTGAACCTCTCAAGTAGAGGGAGGTTTTGTTATTGCTCAGGTTGGTCTTATACTCCTGACTTCAAGTGATCTGCCCACCTCGGCCTCCTTGAGTGCTTGGATTACAGGTGTGAGTTGCCACATTCAGCTCTAATCAAATTTCTCCCCCTCCCCCAACCAGAGTCCCACTCTGTCACTCTTGGTAGAGTGCTGTGGCATCATAGTGCACAGCAACCTCAAACTCTTGGGCTTGAGCAATCCTCTTGCCTGAGTTGCTTGAGTATCTGGGACTACAGATGCTTGCTACAATGCCCGGCTTGTGTTTCTGTTTTTTTTTTTTTTTTTTTTTTTTTTTTTTTGGTCAGGGTGGTGTCAAGCAATACACGTGCCTTGGCCTCCCAGAAAGCTAGGATTACAGCATGAGCCATCACACCCAGCCCCCAATAACATTTCTATAGTGCTCTGCTAAGGCAAGGATTTTTGTTCAGGGATGTTTATCACATCATTATTTATAAAAGTAAGGAATTAGAATTATTAGAAATGTGTGATAATGGAGGAATTGTTAAATTATCACACATCCTTATGATTACCTTTTAGAAAATCATTGTTAACGATTTCGAGGATCAATTAGTATCATAGAATGACTGTCATATGGTAAGTAAAGAATAATAATGCAGTATTGTTGTAGTTTTAGTTTATTTTTTTTTATACACTTTTTTCTTTTTTGAGTCAGAGCCTCAAGCTGTCACCCTGGGTAGAGTGCTGTGGCATCACAGCTCACTGCAACCTCCAACTCCTGGGCTGAAGCAATTCTCTTGCCTTAGCCTCCCAAGTAGCTGGGACTACAGGCACTCGCCACAATGCCCAGCTATTTTTTGGTTGTAGTTGTCATTGTCATTTAGCGAGCCTGGGCTGGATTTGAACCTGCTAGCTCTGGTGTATGTGACTGGTGCCTTAGCCACTTGAGCTACAGTAAGCGCCGAGCCTATTCACTTTTTTTGATTAAATCGTAGCTGTGTACATTAATGCAATTATGGGGTACAATGTGCTGGTTTTATATACAATTTGAAATACTTTCGTCAAATTGATTAACATATCCTTCACCTCATTTTCTTACTGTGTTAAGGCATTTATATTCTACACTTAGTAGATTTAACATGTACCCTTATAAAATGCACCATAGGTGTGGTCCCCCCAATTACTGTTCCTGCACCCATCCTCCCCTCTCATTCCCCTCCCCCTCCTCTTTCCCCTTCATCTTGGGCTGTAGTTGGAAGTGTGAGTGCTTATAAATTGGTTTCATATTAGGGCTGAGTACATTGGATACTTTTTCTTCCATTCTTGAGATTGTATTATTTTAGAACAAGAACAGAAAAAGCATGTTAACCTAGAAAAAAAAAAAGACAGAAAAGAAATATACCAAAACGTTCAAATTTTAGAAGAATTTTTTATACATAAATAAATATTTATAAGTTTTGTAAATAGAAAAACTGTGTAGTGTGTGAGAACACAGTGCTAGGAATGCTGGACAGATAGGAGAGCTTAGTGCGTCTGTGAAAGTTTTGAGATTTATTGGTTGTGTTAGGGTCCCTTAGTTCACTTCCAAGAAACACAGACTTAACAGCATTCCTTCTTCACCTGTAAAAATTTCGGCTTGCTCAGCTTATTGGTGTTGCTGGAAGGCCTAATTGGTTTCTGTCCTTGTAGATTTTGTTTTTTCATTTTTGTATGTTTCAAAGCTTCTGTAATGACCAATGTATTTTCTAGTCCATTTTCTTCCTAATTTGCTGTCAATCCAGTAGAATCTTTGAATGAGTCACTTCCCTTCTTTATAAGATCAGTGAGTTCAGGGCTTCTGAAACCTCTTCAAGAAGCAGAAGAGAGTGAACATGCCCTCTTGTTGGGATGGGGGTGGAGGGCTAAAAGGGAGATTGAGCAGGTGGGCTCAGAGTAACCTCTTGAAAAAGGTTTAGCCTTATAATTGATGCAGACTTTTGTTCTTCAAATTATAATAATGTTAATTTTTAAAATTAAACATTGAGATATAATTCATATTATTTTGAAGTCTACAAATGTATGGATTTTAGTTTATTCAGAAGGTTGTGCAAACCATGGATATTTTTAACATACAAATGTTTACTGTGGACACACTACAGAAATGCTCTTCCATGTTTGAGTAACCTTGGATAATCAGGCAGCTCTTCCCAGAGGATTTTAACACTTTGAGAAGTCCAGGACTGTATGATCTTCCAATATGTTCAATGTGTTTTGCTTGTCTTTTCCTTAAATTGGGTTGTTATTAGTAATGCTAGTTACTAGCTAGTTACTAATAGCATATTATTTGGTTTCCACTTGTAGTTGGTGATACTAAATTAAGTTAATTTCTATATTAACATTTTAATTAATTTATTATTATTTGAAAAAAAATTTTTGAGACAGTCGCACTTTGTTGCCCTCGGTAGAGTGTCTGGTGTCGTGGCTCACAGCAACCTCAAATTCTTGCGCTTGAGCAATCCTCTTGCTTCAGCCTCCTGAGTAGCTGGGACGATAGGCCTTGCCACAACAACCAGCTAGTTTTGTTTTTGTTCTTTTTTTCTTCTATTTTTAGTAGAGACAGGGTCTCACATTTGCTCAGGCAAGTCTTGAACTCCTGAGCTCAGGTGATCTACCTGCCTCAGCCTCCAGGGTACTAAGATTACAGGCATGAGGCACTGTGCCTAGCTATATTAAAAATTTTAAATTGTCTATGAACTTCTGTCAAATTATATGCTAGGTACAAATGGTTAAGTGTACTCAACCCTTACCCTCCAAGGACAGTCTTCTGAAAAGAGGAAGTTAAGGTAACTCTGGTGTTAGAGCTGCTCAGTTTCAAATGCAGGTTTTTCAGTCTGGGGGGTGGTTAATACGCAGAAAGCAGAATACATGCATTTTATTTTATTATTTTATTTTATTTTATTTTATTTTATTTTTTTACTTTTTATTTTTATTTTTATTTTTCAGAATACATGTATTTTAATATGGATAGAAGTTTGAAAGTAGAAAACACATGGATTACGTTTGGGCTCAGTGTTATAAATCACTTTTATCTAAGTGTTATTCATTCTTTGCAGGTGTGGATTGATGATGTGCTTATGGGTAGAAAATTCATCCTTGAAATTTCTAGTTCTACTTTATTCAAGTTTGTGTGGAAGTAGCCCAAGTTCAGCGCTGGTGTGTAAGATTCCATATTTCATACTCTTGGCTTAAATCAGGGGGCCTGAAGTACACTTGCTTGAATTATATGTAATTTAGCTCTGTAAGACTTGGTTCTGTTCTGAGCTATTGTTTATCTGGGTGGCAGCCAACCAAGGGGGCAGGGGCATTTGGCCTGAGCCTTCACATTCATTAAGGTCTTCAGATGTAGACTCCTGATGGTTTGACAGTATCTCCAAATACAGTCATGAAAGGCCCTGGCTGGATGAAATGAATATATTCATTGTACAACTTTAAATACCACAGTTTTACTAACTCTGTTTGGCATTTCTTCTTTTTCCTAGGAACAAAAAAAAAAAAAAAAAAAAAAAAGTAGAAGTGATACGGGCTTCCCTCAGCCTGTGAGAGGCCCTAGTAAGGTGTATTTTTGGCCTTTCTTTCAGAATAGAGGGGATAAACCAGGTGGACTTTTGAAGTTCCTGACAAGTGCTCAGTGCTTGTTTTCTAGAGCGCTTCTATGTAAATGGAGCACCGCAGGGCTTCAGAGCAGTGCTTCAGAGCAGCGGCAGCTGTAACTGACATTTTTAGGGCATTGAGCAATACTTGTGCATGTGTGGATTGTCCTTTGACCTCTTTTGATAAGAGAGGAGCCTACGAATACAGTCAAAGTGCGAGAGAAGGAACCAGAAAGTCCGCAACTGCTTTCAACACCAACTGCTCATTTATTACTGTTAAGAAAATAACCAGTGATTGGATTTAAACTGTCATTTTTGACAGAACTATTTGCAGATTACACTGTGCAATGGGCAGAATAATCCACATAAATGTGTAGATGCTGTGTGTGAATTGGAAATATAAATACAAATTGGTGGCAGAACCTGTATATGGGAATTCTATTGGTGTTGAAAAGATCTTGGCAAAGAAAGCCTAAAATGGAAGCATCAGATTGTGTGTGTGTGTGTGTGTGTCTAACGATGTCTTCTAACAGCTCACAGAGTGATACACTCCGTCCTAGGATATTAAGTTTTTATTTGATGTTTGTTCTGATGGAAGGAGATGTGAAATGAACTGGGGATTGCCCTCTGTGCTTCATCCCGATCCAGTGATTCAGGAAGAAAAACAAATTAGTATCCCTCACAGCCAATTATGCATGCTGGATAAAATGGCTTTTTTAATAGCATGATTCTTAAATAGTCTCATCCCTGGGTATTTTGATGAGCTGGGATAAGATAAGGCAGAGTCTTTGCCTGAAGGTACAAATAACTTTCCTAGGGACATTTTTTTAGCCATATTTATGGAGACCAGTGAAGGACAGAGTGAGGGATTTTGTGGAACTCAAAGTTGTTAAAATGTCCATGTCATAGTCTGAGATTATTGTATAATTCTATAAAAATAGAAGAAAGACACATGAAATTTCGTTTACACATTTGTTAAGAATAGTCCATTTGTCTCTATGATAATGCGCTGTTCTATTATCTTTTAGTATATATATAGTCCACCCTCTGTATCCATGAATTCTGTATCCGAAGTTTAATCAACTGTGGATCAAAAATATTTTTTAAAAACAATAAAAAATACAAATTAACAATACTGTAAAACAACTGTCTACCTGGCGTTTACCTTGTGTTGGGTATTATAAGTAATCCAGGGATGATTTAAAGCATATGGGAGGATGTGTGTAGGTTATATGAAAAATATTATGCCATTTCACATAGGGACTTGACCATCCTCAGACTTTTGTATGGGTGGGTGTCCTGAAACCCATCTTCATGGTTCCTGAGGGATGGCTGTACTTTTTTGGGGGGGCTAAACTCAATTTTAGTAACAAGTAATACTTTAACTTATTACTTTTATCATTCTGTCTGTAGCATTTTCATGTCATAGATTTTCTCTTACATGAAGCTTTGCCTTTACTTTGAATTTACTACATTGGTATAATACAACCAAAGTGTGGGCATTAAGGTCATAAGTGAGATTTACCTGGAAGACACACCCGGTCAATTGGTAAATAGTACCAAGATTCAAAATGGGTACCTGTTGTTGAAGTGGTGTCCAGAAATTCAAAATTAGGTTTAATGAATATGAGTTGTGTGTAGAAATATGTTTTCAGGTTATGGGCAGTAGAAAGGAATTAGCCTGGCTTGCGTACCTGTGAGAGTTGTGCCAAGTCTGAGCTGGGCATCTGAAGCTGGGCCTGCACCCGGGTGCTGCCTGTTGCAGCCATTGGCACCGTAGCCTTATGCCTCTCCTCTGGAAGCCTATTTCTTTTCTGTGGGAAGAGGATAAAGACACCTCTGGGACAGATATCTCAGATTATAAAAAGACAGTATATTCCAAAATTCTCATAAAGTATAAAAGATTGAACACAAATTCCTTTCTGTTTCCTTTACGAGTAAGGGGATATCAGGAGGGGAGAGTATGTGTCCCTGTCTGTATTAATTTTAAAGAGTGTGTGTGTGTGAGTGAGAGAGATGTGTATACATAGGGACATGCTGTGGCACGTAAGTACTGTGTTGTTAGTATTTTGGGGGAGAGTAGTAGCTAGCAGCCCTGGATTTATTTGGTTCGAGCTCTTATCCTTTTTTTAACTGGGTGACACCTGTTTCTTCACCATGATTGTCCTCCAGAAGAGAGTCATGAGCACCAGTTACTGAATAGAAAGCACTTTACAAGCTGGAGAGTACCTTATAAATTAGATTTATGGAGACAAGGACAGAGGAAGAAGAGAGGATACCTTCCTTTCCTTTGCCTTTCCTGTCCTTCATCTTGTTACTATTCCCTTGCTTTCCTTTTGGCATTTGTACTCGTCTGTTCCACCAGGAAACATATGGAATAGTCTGACAGGGTGACTGAAAGAGTTATATAAAACTGCTGTTCACAAAGGCAGGGACCAGGGATAGGTAGCCTGCACAGGTTGGTGCACTAACCTGAGGCCAGCAGTGGCTGGGCTGGGGGAAGAGGCAGTTATTGGAACCCAGAGAGTGCCACCCACAGGAGCTGTGGCCTTCTACAGGGGACATAGCATATTTTTGTTTTGAGAGAGTCTCACTCTGTCACCCTTAATAGAGTGCTGTGATGTCATCATAGCTCACAGCAACCTCAAACTTTTGGGCTCACGTGATCCTCTTGCCTCAGCCTCCTGAGTAGCTGAGAATACAGGTGCCTGCCACTTGCCCGGCTAGTTTTTCTATTTTTAGTAGAGCCTCTTCCTCAGGCTGGTCTTGAACTTGTGGGTGCCAGCAATCTACCTGCCTCCACCTCCCAGAATGCTAGGATTACAGACGTGAGCCATCTTGCCGGCTGGACATAGCACATTGTGCTGCCCCTGCCAGGAGGGAACTGCAGAACAAATGCCCCTTCCTCTTTGTCCTGCTCTCTCATCTCTTCCTCCTATCTCCTACTGGCTGACCCCAAGCAGAAAGCAGAGGCCAAGTGAACTGCTGATGAAATCCCTCCCACTGGTCTCCTGGGGGAACCCAAAAAGACAAGAAGATGGAGAAAGGATTCCTGGGTGTGTTTCTGGCAACAGGAAAGCATCTTACTTTAGAGTTGATACTTGAAAATGATTTTTTTTTTCCTCTCATTTTCTCCCTGTTCATTTATCCGTCAGACGCATGTCCTCTCCTTGGAGTCTGCGTTGGTGTGCTGTCCAGTATGTGGATAGTGCCAAGGCTTGGTGACGAGATGCAGAGAGGTGCCAAGTGATTTACTGCCCTTGCCTAACAATTTCAGTGAAACACAAGCCAGTGTATTTATATGTTGTCTGCTATTTTCTTGGGTTTTTTTTTTTTAATGTTTGGGTTGTGAGTATATAAACATTTCTCAGATGCCAGAAGAAAGAGGGCCCTAGTGCCCTGATGTCTCTTTCCTTTTCTACTTATACCATTAACCTCACAAATTAAGATCTCTTCTATTCTGCTGTGGAAAAAACAGGTCAAGATTCTGAGTCGATGATTATGTCTACTCCTGGGCCCTCAGTGTAAGCCTCTGGGTTTGGATACTCATAATAAACAAAGAAGCAATCTTCATTTTTTTCTTATATTTACTTGTTCAAATTTCTATGATTTGTTGATTGGTGGTGAGAAACAATTTTATAGCTTTATTTTACTAGAGATGGTGATATGTGTTTCTCCAACATTCATGGTTGGGATTATTAAATGTTCATTTTAAATTGTAGATTAGTTGTATTAAAATGGGCTGATAGCATTGACATTTCAGTTAACTTATATTTCAAGGAATTTTAGATCACATTAAGAGGAAGATTGTAAAGGAATCAGCTACTGTAGGACTCTGGGGCTGGAAATCAATTTTCATTGTAATTATATGACGGTTGTGTTTACCAGGACATCTGTAGTCATTTAAAAGTACTTCTACCAAAACTGTAATACTTAATTGAGATTTTGTGATTGTTTATAAAGATAGTAATGAAAGCCAGCCATCAGAAAAACAAAATTAAACTAAGACAGATGTTGTATTCCTAGTTCTTATTTTCGCTCTCTCTTTCCCTCAACCCCCCCCCCCCCCCCTTCTCAGGAAGAGGAAATGGCATTAAGGACCCTGGTCATAATGTATTTTGTCCTGTTCTTTGAATTTTTTCACATTCAGTATCCAAATTGGTTTTGGTACTTTTATTTCCTTCACATTGTTGGGAAAAGGCAAAGACATTTATTGTTTTGGAAATCTCAAGGAAATTTGGAAGGGAGTGAGAAATGATGTATCAGTGACATATGCAAATAGCCACTTAGGCTTAGAAAAATTAGGTTTTTAGATTTATAGTTTTAGATTTGTTGTAGCAGAAATACGATGTCATTCAGTGAAATGATCTCATCTTTCTTTCTGTGGACATTTATAACTCTTTTAGGGATTATGTTCAGGCTTATAACAGAAAAGGAATACTAAAGAAGGGAAAGATGAGGAAGTACAGAAGAAAAAAATCTAATAGCAATAAATTTCTGTATCATGTTATTAGTGAAGAATGGGCAGAGGGAAGAGGAGCCACTGTGGCTTTTCTGAATTAGGTGATACTGTGGAATAACTAAGACAACCTAACCCTCTAGAAATAAATAAAGTGGATACTTGTTATCTAGAAAAATAATCCTTATTCTTTTCTTACCCCGATGCTGTGTTCTCCATATATGCTATTTTAAAATTAGAGAAAATGTCTAGGAATTTTTCAAGTCTTGTTTTTTTTTCCTTATCTTTCTCCGAATAGTATTTGTGTAAACGCATTGTCATTTTCAGATCCAGATCCAGGCTAATCAACCCACTGTCCTGGAAGCATTTTAAATATTCTCTAGGGAAGAGCGCTTTATCAAGTTTTTATTATGTTCAAAAGATGCTGATGTCATTGTTTCTAACAAGATATGTGGTTACAAATCACTGTCAAAATTCCATGCTGAGTGGCTTCCAAAGAGGTGACAGATTTTTGTTGTTTTGTTGAGCTCATCATCTGCCTTTGAAATGGATGCTGGCCTCTCTAGTTTTGCTAAGTATTCTCCAAGGGTGCCACGTCTACTTCTAGTGATGCTCCTCTCAGCAGGCCACTTGGGGATGTCACATCCAAGCTGCTGTATCTAGTGTAGTCATCTGGGAGTCTGGGAAGGTGCTGTGGTCTGATGAGCGGCTGTTGTCTGTCTTTCAGGGACAGGAGAGAGTGGCAAGAGTACGTTTATCAAGCAGATGAGAATCATTCACGGGTCGGGATACTCTGATGAAGACAAAAGGGGCTTCACCAAGCTGGTGTATCAGAACATCTTCACGGCCATGCAGGCCATGATCAGAGCCATGGATACTCTCAAGATCCCCTACAAGTATGAGCACAATAAGGTAGGTGTGGCTCTTCCTGGGGAGGCTTGGCAGAGCAGTTCACAGCATACAACAGTACAAGTGGCCTCTTAATGTGTCTGGAATGCATAGGGGATTTTGAAATGTTCCGTTTTCATTTTATGCTAAATGGGACTTTAAGTGGATAGGTTGTTTATATATTGCTTTTTCTTAAGCCTTAATGTTACACCTATAAAAAAGAAAAGACAATTGTATTCTTACTGATATCAGTGAAAGACATATTTGTGTGTTCAATGATAAAAATATACAGAGGTTTAAAATTTGGGGAGTGTGCTATGTTAAGAAGACAGCTTGTGAGTACCATACAAATTGGCCAAAGTAGGGGAATTCAAAGAGGCGGCTGCCTTGACTTCGCCTCAGCCTCCCACTCGTTGTGCTTCATTGAAAAAAAAGAATGAAAACAGCTTAAGACCATTCTATCTGGTTTAATTTTGAATTTCGTGACTTCCTTTCAGTAGTACCACAGGATTCATTTTATTTCAAAATGGGCCCATCTGTCACACGTTTCCAACATATTTCCCTTCAATTGTGTTAAACTTCTAAAATGACTTCAGAAAGGAATAGGAGAAAAATCTAAATATTCAGTTTTTTAGAAAGCAAGTAAACTCTTCAAATATCCTCCAGCATTATGTCCTAGTTGAACTAGAAAAATTTTCCCCTGTCTCCTAGGTGAAAACAAATGCTGTAATTGTTCACCCTTTAAATATTATATAGATGTGATGACAGACGAGACTGGTGCATCTGGGAGACTTTATGCTGCATTTGCCCTACAGAAAGCTGGTAGGCAGGAACTGGAGATACATTCGAGGTGTGACAGCCTCTGCAGAGGTCTCTAGCCCCTGGAGAAAGGAAAATCTATTTGGAATTTTTGGAAATGTCTTTGTAGTTTGCTGGCTGCCCTTCCCATTAACCCGTGTACCTTGCATGGACTCGGTCTTTGCTCTGTTGGGATCCTAGGTGCTCATCTTAACAGTAAGCTTCACCGTGTGTTGACAAAACATTGCATTTGTACCTGTAGTTGTATTGGAGCCTTCAATAAGGACTTTCATTACTCTTGATAAATCTACTGGGAAGGATCAGCAGGTAGTAGTAAGAAGTTGGGATGCCCAGTGCGACTCATAGACTGAGATTTAACTCACAAAGATGAATCCGTGAGTAAAAATAAGGCAATTCTGTGTGCCTTCATCTCTTCTAAATATATCAGATTATCTTAACATCAGGAATTTCTTTTTCCTGTACGTTTCCTTGAAATTAACGGGCTGTTTTTTATCAAATAGATACTATCACATTAGTTTTCTAGTGGCAACAGGAATCTGTCCTAAGTGAACAGGAGAGACCCTTCACAAATAAGTGGTCTAAATTTTAAAGGACCAGGGTTTTTTCCTCTACCAAGAAATCTCAGTGGTTTACGAAATTGGTGTTGTGGTTGTTTCCTTGTATTATAGTGGGAGAAAAATCTGTTGAAGAATTTTTTGTTATTTAAACGCCAGTGATTTCCCAGTCAGCAGTCACTTGGTTATATGATGACCCAAGGAATTCTGGCTCGGTAACTGTGTGTGTGTATGTGTGTGTATATACCACACTACCCATTTATACCAATAATTTTATCCCCCAAATCTTATTTCTTAGTTGCTTCAAACGAATCATTCAGAATCCTGTCCTGTTAGTAGATTTTCATATGAAGATCATTTATCATATGGCCTGGTAGATGTAGATTAAGTGGAATTTATGCCTCATTCACGTAACACATTGAAGCATATTTAACACTGTTATTTGAGCTCTTCATGTCAATTTTAATTAAGTAGACTTTATTGTGCTGAATACTATTGAGTTATAAATTGACATCATAAGAAGTTATAATAAATGGGGTTTTCTCAGATACCATAATTACCCTGCAAAATCTTCCCACGTCTCTTGGTTATTTAGCAGACTGCCTAACATCGTGACATTAGCGTATGATGACCTCCAATTGCTCATATTTTTAATTCCCTTTAATTTATAATTCAAATTACTTTCACATTTATTCATTTTCTGTATATTATATACATATTCTGAAGTATCACTCTCCCTCTTCGCTTTCTTCATCCATTAAATTCCTGGCCTTTGTTAATGCTAACTAGGAATATAATGTTTTCTTCCTGTTCAGCTCAACTGCCATTTCCTCAAGAGTTCCCTACTCCCTACATTCTAAGGTCCTTAAAAGTAAAACGTATGCCAGTTCCATGTGTATATCCTTTATTGTCCTTAGCAATGTATCTTGTTCGTTGCAGGTACTGAAAAAAATACTTTCTTTGTGATGAGGTAAATCATTGGTGAGCATAAATAACTGAAAATCTCCTCTTCTGCTCCAAAGTTGTTGAAATGATTATTCAAATCAACACATAACTTTTGAAATCTCTCTCTCTACACGAGAGAATTAATGCATTGTATTGTCAAGGGACACAGAGGAGTTCAGTCAGGGCCGGGCCAAAATTTTATAATCAGGAAGCGGGAAGGACATGTCTGAGGGAGGGGAGAAGGAATGGCTGGAGGAAATGTTCAGGAGGAGGAATGTGCGTATGTCTCCCTGCATGGCCTGTTGTTATTTCATATGTGTGCACCTTATTTTCTCAGTCAGATAGCCGATTGCCTTGGGGTAAGCAGACCTCTTATTTTATACTTTGTTTCCTCTACAACATGCCAGACATGTCATAGGAGCCTTTTTCGAATGGATTACTCCAGATAACAGATCCTGGTATCCCTTTCTAGTTGGTTTATAATTTCTGTGAACTGTAAAATTGGGGTATTCTTAGGGCAGTTTCAAAATATTGGTAGACCTTTGCTCTCTTCAATCACAGGAAGAGAAAAGAATTTGATTCAATGCTTCTTCGTGCATTGAATTTAAGATAGTTACTAAAGACAAATCAGCATCGTTTTAATGTTACGCACTTTTCCCTTTTTTTTTGGTGACTGGTATCTACTCTTAGATTTGAACATTCTAATCACCAGGGCTCATTTAGCACCTAGGCTGTAGCTGTTTGACTGACTAACCAGGAGTTTTGATGCCTAATAGCTGTGTTTTCCTTTCACCTGGCATGGAGGGTAACTGAGAGGATGGCTTGCTACAATCCATGCCTTTGTCTTCCTTCCAAGAAAGGACTTTACATAGGAAAGTCCCTAGTTAAAGGTACATTTGATGCTTTCTGGGTTTTCTGTACTTCCTGAAAAAACCAAAGTCATGAAGCCACTTTTCATTTTCCAAAAGAATAATGTGGCCAGGATTCTGGAGAATGTGCCAACTTATTCCTGCCTTTGATCAATTGAATAAAAAATTATTGTTTTCAACACGAGGGAACTTTTTAATTTACAAGATGCCAAGAGGCTGGTTTCTTTTTAATATTTCCCATGTGTATAATAAACACATAATACGGGGAGAACTAATAAATATATATATTTTATCTATTGCTCTAAAGAGTTGTATTAGTGAAAGTTCTCTGCTTATAACCAATAGAAACCAACACTGGCTAATTTAAGTAGGAAAAGAACTTACGGGAATATGGACTTGCTGGGAGAAATGAGGAGAAGCTGAAGATCCAGCTCTTGGAAACCACAGTAGGCCTGGGGAACTCATCTGAGAGACAGATTGAACTCTGGCCGTTTTCAATCTTCTGTCACCCACCCAAGATTCAAATTCCTGGGAAAAAGTGCCTGTCTGGTCTACCCTGGTTTATGTGCTAACCATTTGGACGGAGGAAGTCTGAGCAATTTGATCAACAGTCCCTGAGGGAAATACGGGTACAGTTAGTGGAAGAAGAGAAATGATGCTGGCACAAGTCACAAATCTCCACAGCAAAAGCACATAGTCCATTTAGAGAATAAAGCGACACATGGCTTCTTTATACGGGCAAACCCTCCAGTTTTACTTAGCATTTGCCAAGCCTTTCCTAAAATATAATTTCTTACTCTGGGGTGGGAGGAATTAAAAGGGGTTAGTGACTTTGTTATATGTGAAGGAGGTAGCTGAGTTTGAACCAAAGTGCTGAGAATATAGCTGAGTAACTTTGAGATTGCTCCCTTTTCTCCCTAAGCCTCCTGTCTTTATTTTCTAAGGCTGAATTTCCACATCTATAGACTGGGTCAAATATTAATAGGATTGTTTCAAGGGTTAAATAGGTAATGTATATGAAAATGTAGTGATCTTTAAAAGTTTGGAAATTATTATGAAATGAATTATGGAGGGAATGAATACTACTAACTTTATTTATTTAGAATAAAACAAACAAAAATAACTTAAACAGCATAACCAGATGTAGGAGGTATATAAGGAAAACCTTAAAGTCACCTTAGAATGAGTCTTTGAAATGGGATACAAAGGTAGTGGAGAAATCTTTTTATCTGGGTATGTTCAAAATATAATATATTTTTATTTTTATTTTAACTTTTTGAGACAGAGTCTTACTCTGTTGCCCTGAGTAGAGTGCCATGGAGTGCCATGTCATAGCTCACAGCAACCTCAAACTCCTGGACTCAAGCGATCCTCTGGCCTCAGCCTCCTGAGTAGCTGGAACTATAGGCACCTGCCACCACACCTGGCTAGTTTTTCTATTTTTAGTAGAGATGGGGTATCCCTCTTGCTCAGGCTAGTCTCCCAACTCATGAGCTCAAACAGTCCACCTGCCTGGGTCTCCCAATTAGCCACTGCCCCTGGCTAAAATGTATTTTTGATATGTGAAATTCTTTAAGGCAGTTGTGCTAAAATAAAGTGAAACATGGACTGGGCAACTTCTGAAATCCTTTTCAACACTGTTTTTCTTAATGCAGATTCTCTAATTCTAAGACTCTTAACAAAGAGATGAAATTGTTGTTAAAAGTATTTTGTTATGATGTAAAGCTGCTACCTTTCTTGAACTTTGTCCATTCTATATAGTACCTATGAAAATTTTAAAAAAGACAATAAACAACAGATTGATTTGGACAATAGTCTCTAGGCCAGTGAAGAATTTGTTTTCTTTGTTTCCAGATCTCATAAATGATTACAGTATTGACAGCTATGTCGGGATTTTTTAGTGCTCAGAGTTCAGTATCAGATGTGGATTTTTGTTGGGTGACAGTGATTTTAATCCGATTGTTGGTTATAGAGCACCAAAAACAGTCTGTGCTTTTTCCTGGGGAAACTTTCTAATCTTGCTTCCACAAATCTTTTTTCCCTTCTTTTATTATCCCCTTCTTTTTGATAAATGGTCTAAAGGAATCTAGGAACTTACTGTGGCCAACTTGATGAATCAGCCACCTCTTTTTCTGAGACTGATGTACCTACTTTCTCTCTTTTGCCCAGGACTCTTGTAAGAAGCTGAACCACCACTGAGCCTCCAATAACTGTATGACTTTCAAAATCCCTTTCTATAATTTCTTTTTTAATGTCTTACAGATACTTCCTAGCCCATACAACCACGTAAAAATAGAAGATGAATATGAGATTTTCTTATCCCTTTTTCTTGGCTAAAATTAATCCACAATCGCAAAGCATTCCATATCACTTATCTAAGATGAATATCTGAGTTCATTTTTCATCAGAGGAGGACTCTGAAGGCTCTGAAACAAAGGAAGGCTTCAGCAATAGATTGAAGCTGATTTTTTCTTCTTTTTTGGTAATTTTTATTAAAGTTCAAATTCCTTACAAAAAAATGCACACACATCAGTTTTGAGTCTACTGTATTTTTCCATTGTGAACACATTTATACCCAGATTGCTTAATCTGGATTAATATTATATAACCAGAACCTCAGAAGCCTCTTCACGTTCCCTTCGTGTGGACCACCATCCTGATCCTGGTTTCTTCTCTTTTCTTTCTCTATTTTTTTTTTGAGTCAAAGTCTCACTTTGTCACCCTCACTAGAGTGCTATGGCTGACAGCAACATCAAACTCTTGGGTTCAAGTGATTCTCTTACCTCAGCCTCCCAAGTAGCTGGGACTACAGGCGCCCACCACAACATCCTGCTATTTTTAGAGATGGGGTCTTGCTCTTACTCAGGCTGGTCTCAAACCTGTAAGCTCAGGCGACCTACCCGCCTCAGCCTCCCAAGAGTGCTGGGATTACAGGCATGCCCGGCCACCATCCTGGTTTCTAATAGCATAGTTTTGTTAGTGTTTGAACGTGGTTTGCATGGAGGCGTACAGTATATCCTTCGTATCTGGTTTATTTCACTCACTACTGTTTGTGGAATTTACCATATACTTGTACTTAATTTCTTTTTTCTCATTGCTGTATAGTAGGAATGTCCTGTTGAACTTTTCTGTGGTGATGGAAATGCTTTCTGTCTCTTTTGTCCTCTGTAGTAGCTACTAGTTTACATGTAACTATTGAGCTCCTAAAACATGGCTAGTGTGACTGAGGAACTGGGTTTTTACTTTTATTTAACCTTATTAATTTACATGTTACTAGCAGCTACTGTATTGGACACTATAGTTATATAACATTTTATTTTATGGCTATGCTATAGTTTGTTTATATATTCTATTATTAATATAAATTTGGGTGTTTCTGGCCATTAGAAGTAATGCAAATATAAGCATTCCTCTACGTGTCTTTTGGTGAAGACAAGCATGCATTTCTTTGGGATATGTACCTATGGTTTGGAATTGTGGAGTTAGAAGGTATGCATATAATCAGATTTAGTAGGTAGATTTTTTTTTCTTTTGTTAAGTCATATACACATAGATAATAAATACATTTCTTAGTAGGTAGATATTACTGAGGAGTTTTTCAGAATGATTGCACAAATTTACACTCTTACCTGGGGTCAGAATTTTAGTCATTCCACATCATTGACAATATCTGATGCTATTAGTCTTTTTATTTCAGGTGTCCTCAAACTTTTTCAAAAGGGGGCCAATTCACTGTCCCTCAGACCGTTGGAGGGCCGGACTATAGTTTAAAAAAAAAAACAAACAAAAAAAAACCCAACAAATTCCTATGCACAGTGCACATATCTTATTTTGAAGTAAAAAACAAAACGGGAACAAATACAATTCACACCCCTTCATGTGGCCTGTGGGCCGCAGTTTGAGGATGCCTGTTTTATTTTATTCCTTCTGGTGACTGGTGTTAGTCTTTTTTGTTTTAGTAGCTATATTGATGGCTGAATAGTGGTATCACACTGTTGATTTAGTTGGCATTTCTTTGATAACTAAGCATGTTGAGAACCTTGTCATGGGTTTATTGGCTGTTTGTCTTTTGTAACTGCAGCCCCCAACCCCTGGTGTGTGGACTGGTATTGGTCAGTGGCTTGTTAGGACAGTGCCACACAGTGGGAGCTGAGCAGCCAGCCAGCTAAACTTCCTCTGTCTTCACAGCCATTTCCCATTGCCTGTGTCACCACCTGAGCTCTGCCTTCCCTCAGGTTGGCAGCCACAGGGGCTCCCACTGATTCTGCATTATGGAGAATTGTATAATTAATTCATCATATATTATATTGTAATAATAAGAGAAAATAAAACCTACAGTGAATGTAATGTGCTTGAGTCATCCAGAAACCATCCCCTTTCTCCAACATGCCCCTCCCCCTCCCCATCCATAGAAAAATTATCTTTTCTGAAACTGATCCCTTATGCCAAAAAGGTTGGGGGCCACTATTCTATAAAATACGTTAACTTTTTTTCTGTTGAGTTGTTTGATTTCTTATTACTTTATAGGAGGGCTTAATATAATATGTTAAGGATATATCTCTGGTGAGTGAATGTATTGCAACTATCTTGTCTACTTTCTGCCTTGCTTTTTTATTTTCTTAATGGTACTTTCAGTGAAAAAAGTTATTAATTGTAATATAGTCCAGTTTATCATTTTACCCCTCTGATTGGTGTTTCTTGCGTTCTTTTTTAAGTAATCTTTGCCTGCTTAAGGTCTGTAGATAATCTGCTGGGTTATCTTCTAAGTTCTTTATTGTTTTGCTTTTCTAATTTAGACCTCAAATCTGTTTCAGGTGTATTATAGAATATTATAGAATAAATGGTCTGAGGTAAAGGTCAGGGTTTTTTTGTTATAATTCATGTATTGAAAAGACCATTCTTGTGCTTAGTGCGGTGGCTCATCCCTGTAGTTCAAGTGACTTAAGAGGCTGAGGGGGAGGATTGCTTGAGGCCAGGAGTTGGGGACCAACCTGGGCATAGCAAGCAAGAACCTGTGTCTAACAACAACAAAAAGATGGAACATTCTTTACTCAGGGCAATGTAATGTCATCTTTGTCACAAATCGAGTGAATGTATATGTGTGAGTTTATTTCTGGTCTCTCTGTTCTGATCCATTGATTTATTTTGCATATCTTTGTGTTATTACTATTTTCTATTAATGACTAAGCTTTGCAGTGAGTTTTAATATTGGGCAGTATAAATCATTCAGCTTTGGTTTTCTTAAGGAGAAGAAGAATAGAACTGAATCTGTTTCTTGCAATTGAAGTTATCTTTAAGGAAAAATATTTCTATAACTAGTAAGTAAATTTCCCAGGATGAATCCAAGTAAATTAATCAGTCTCTATCATGTAAGCATTTTCTCCTTTCTTGAGGCCTCAGATTATTTTCTTGCTCAGCCTATGATAGCAGCATAGGTTAGTACAAGGATTTTAATTTTTCCTAGATTAATAACATGACAATTTAAAAAAATCAATGACCAAATTTACAAAGGGTGATGGAGCTGCTGTGTAGCTTTATTATTATTATTTTTTTTGGGGGGTCACTTTTTCTTGCTTTAGCATTTCCTTTAACAAGACTGGGAGCTGGACTATCATACAAGCGCAGTGGAGTTCTGCCAAGTTCCCCTTCTACTAATTCTTTTTTGGGCGGACATGAGTCTGCTTCACCCACATTTGGCTGATTTGGCACCAGAAACCCTTCCTGATTGGTTTCTTCACAGTCTTTAGACTGAAGTGGTTTACCTGGATTTTCTATTTTTGTTTTGTGATCTCTATTGTGAAAATAGACCATTTTGGGTAGCTCAATTTGAGAGCTAAAGTTAGGTCAGAGGGTAATGAAAGCTGTTTTGCCTTTTTGTTAATTATAGTATTTCAGTCCTATTATGTAAAATTGTTCATTTGTGCCTCATGCAGAAACAACTCATTTTGGTGAAGTAGGAGTATTAAGCACAGGCAGAACTGTAAATGTGTTTACTAAGTACCTCCTATATGCCAGTCATCAGAAAAATTAGCCAGTCTGGCTGATTTTTAAAAAGTAAATAGCACTCTATACAACATTCCTGATATGTTCAAACACATGAGAGAACGTTGTTCAGAATAGCCATTCTCGTAACTGTTCCCAGCTGCTCAGAGTGACCTGAGCAGGATGTCCAGGACCTGACAGCACCCCATATAAAACACATGTGGCCTAGTTTAACACATTTTATTAGGAAGTTGTGAAGCTGGTCATTTGGCTATTCTTGGTTAACTCCTGGCATCCCATCAGAAGGATGCTTGCCTTGTTCTTTTAATGCAAGCAATGCATGATTTTCCTCCTTAATTTTAGAATGATGCATCTATTTTCAATTAGAGAGGCAGAATATATTTGTTTGAACCAAGAAAAGTGAATGCCTAATGACAATAGAGTGAGAGTGAAATATACTAGGACTTTGCTTTCTCGTTTTCATGTTGCTGCAGAAGTCGTTTCAGTGACGCACATTACTTTTTGCTTTTGTAGAAATGTAGGGTAGGGCTTGTTTAGTATTTGGCAAAGCAGCAGTTTTGTTCATCTAAATAATGTGTATCAAAGCCTAAAATCTTGTTATTTCTAAGAAATTGTAGTCTTATTCTTAACTATATTTTTACCTGAAATCATTTACACCTGCTACATAATTGCACTTTTGGGGGTGGTGGTGTGGGGGACAGAGTCTCACTCTGTCACCCTGGATAGAGTGCTGTTGTGTCATAGTTCTCAACAACCTCAACATCGTAGGCTCAAGTGATCCTCTTGCCTCAGCCTCTGAGTAGCTGGGACTGAGTAGCTGGGAGTAGTTGTGGCTTCTACCACAACACCTGGCTAATTTTTCTATTTTTAGTAAAGACAGGGTCTCACTCTTGCTCAGGCTGGTCTCAAACTCCTGAGCTCAGGAGATCCACCCGTCTGAGCCTCCCAGAGTGCTAAGATTACAAGGTGTGAGCCATGGTGCCTGGCCCATAACTGTACTTTTTAAACTAGTACATTCTCAACCAACTCATGATTTTTATGCACACATGCACATGTGTCTAAACATGAATATCAGCAAGGAAATGTTCTTTAAAAAATAGTGACATTTTTGTGTTATGTTATATTAAGGTACATTCCTTTCAAGAGATGAAAATGTGCTTCATTAAAAGCTACATATACAAATTTTGGCTGATACAGTTTAAACTTTGAGAACCTTTATTTTCCCAACTTTATGTTTACTACAGTGTATTTGCTAAGAAGATACCTTTAAGTTGCAGTCACCTCCACTTTGTAAGATGATTATGCAGTTTGCTTACAATCTTGTATTATTTGTTCAAGATGAAAAGCAATTGAGAGCAGAGTATTTCCTGACACATGCCAGGAAACTGGATACCACTGCTGAAGAGAACAGTAGTATTAGATTAGTTGGCAGGTTATCTGTTTCTTTCAACATGCAAACAGCCTCTGTGCTAAAAAGTGTAGTGGTTTTGAACTAAAAAGAAGGCTACACTGAGTGTAGATAGATATTGGCCTGTCTGGGAGGTTGTAAAAGTTCTTAATTACAGTGATTCTATGATAAGAGTTCAGCTATTTAGGTGATTGTTTTCTTAATGCATTCTTGAAGGCACTGGCCTAATCTTTGGTTTCTTGACCTTTTTTTTAAAAAAGCCATTTTATTGCCTTATCTGTAAAATAGATAACAGGCTGCTGATGGATGTAATGGGCTGAGATTATGCAGCTATTTGATTATAGTACACTGCAGCCAACCTATCTCATTAAAGTAGGACATTAAAACAGTTTTGGATCAAGTTTATCTTTGAGTTGACCTTGATTGTTGGCATAAAATGACCAATACCATATACTTTGAGAATGGCCTGTGTAGATGTTATATAGTTTGTGTCTAGACCTGGGAGAGAATGGCAACCCCAAGGAAGAAGTGCCTTTTTCTTTATACAAAACTATTATCTTTTTGCTAAACCCTTTATGCAGATAGGGGAGGGTTACTTTTCTCTGATTTGCACAGAGGGTGGTACCACATAATCCAGTGACAGCTTTGGGCCATCCTGAGTGTGAGGTTGGGAACAGTGACTTTTGTATTCTAGAACACTGCTTTCTAAACAAACCTCAGTGTGTGCAAATGAGGTGAGGATCTTATTAAAATGAATATTTGTATTTCAGTGTATGTGGGGGAGGGGCTTGAGAGCCTTTCTGAAGAGCTCCCGAATGATGCCAAAACTGCCTGAAGTAGAGTCAGTCATCTTGGCAGTGACTGCCTCTGCTACCAGAGGCAATGTGAAATCATCAATGGGCTAAACTTTTGGAGGGACAGTCCAGGAACTTACACTTCAGCAGGATTTCAATAATGAGACGTTCAGCAAATTACTGAAACTTTCTGCAGTATTCCTTCCTCATCCAAGAAGTGAGGTGATAATGTTGCTCACTTCATGCAGCCACTGTGAGCATTAATGAGAAAATATAGATGCACAACCTTTTGGGTAGTAATACCAGCACAGTGAGTGTCCGCTGAATGGAGTTGTTGAATTCTTCCCCGAACTTACTAGATTAGGGGAAATGTGCACCTTTGGGGGTAAATTGCAGAATATTTGAGAAGAAATTGCTAATTGTTTAAAGGTACAGAAGAGGCTATGACCCAAGAGTGAGACGCAGGCCCATGGTCAGGAGTGGGAGTGGTTTCTTAGAAGCAGTGGCCTGGCTGTGGTAGGCACTAAGACAGTAAGAATGTAGATGAAGGCGGGGAATCCAGAAGGGGGTTCATTGTTACAGCAGAGATCAAGGGGATTGTTGTCACAGCAGAGATCAAGGACCTTTGGCTTTTCCCATAGTCAGACTATCTTGTTAAGGAAGTGGCTGGCAGTCCAATAAGGAAAAGGGAAGAAGCAGGGAATGAAAAGGGAGAAAAATTACTTTTGTCCAGCAACTTCTAGGTCCAATAGTGTCAGCTTTTTCATTTGATATACCCCAAAGTGTGAGGTAGGTAGTACTGTTCTCGTTTCACAAATGAAAAATATTTAAAATGTATGCCCATAAATCACTGAATTTGTAAGTTTATGGGACGGGATAATAAAAAACAGAGTTGGGCTTAACAGTTCCCAAAAGGCAGCTCATATACTTGGTTCCATAAACACCTTTGGTACAAAGGACACACTTATTTAATTTCTTCATGCAAAAGAGTAACTGGAGTTATGTGTGGACACTGTCTTTCTTTCTTTTTTTCTTTTTTTTTTTTTTTTTTTATTAAATCATAGCTGTGTACGTTAATGTGATCATGGGGCACCATACACTGGTTTTATAGATCATTTGACACATTTTAATCACACTGGTTAACATAGCCTTCCTGGCATTTTCTTAGTTATTGTGTTAAGACATTTACATTCTACATTTACTAAGTTTCACATATACCCTTATAAGATGCACTGAAAATGGCATTTTCCAGCTGGAATTTTAGTTATCTGTTACTGCATCATAACTACCTCAAAGTGTAGTAAACATTAAAAAACAATAGTCATTGATTTGCTCATGATTTCATAATTTAGGCAAGGTTTGGTGGTAACACAACACACTTTTTCCACATGTCCTTTGAGCAAATTCCGGGGGGTCCTGGAGGACAGATGTGAAAGGTGGCTCCCTACTTAGAGACCCAAAGTTGGTGCTGGCTTCAGCTGGGAACTGAGGCGGAATGGTCAGTTTAATTCTCTGCCGCATGAGCCTTTCTCTGTGGCTGCTTGGGCTTCCTCACAGAATGGCACCTACGTTGCAGGAGAGAGCAAGTGGAAGCTGCCAGTCTTCTGAAAATGTAGGCCTACTTATGGAACAGTATTGATTCTACCATATTTTGTCTCAGAAGATATAGGTCCAGATTCAATGGTATGAAGAATTAGATGGCACTTCTCAAAGGTCCATTTTTGGTATCATTGATGTACTAGTTGGTATGAAGTTTATCAAGTAAATAATCATCCTCTACATACTATATATAAGGGAGTAATAAAAAGGCTTACTTTACTTTAAATTCAGCATATTGTATGTAAAACCCCATTTTAATATTATGATTCTAAGAGGGAAACACATGTTTCATGACATATCTAAAAGACAGCATTTGATTCTAATTTCTTAAAACAGTCTGTGCTAATCAATAGAAAGTTTTGTCCACATCACAAGTACATTTTACATAAATTTGAATTTCAAATCAAATTCTCTCTACATATAATCAACACTTAGAAAACAGTTATTCTGTACCAGAAGGCAATAAATGTTTTATATTTAATACAATATTTTATCTACTCAACTCAATAAAATGTTCAGGTAAAGTTATTATCTCCACTTTACACATAAGAAAACTGAGGTTGAGGGAAATGAGTCATTTTTCGGAGGTTGTGCAGCTAGTGTGGAGAAGAGCTTGGATCCAAGCCTGGGCTGTCCTTCAAAGTCTAAAGTACTGTTTAGACTTAGCACTGGCAAATTTAATATTAAGTTTCAGGGATTTATTTTTATCTATTTTTCTATTATTTTTACCTATTTTTCCTTCTCACATATTCCGTGTCCACTTACAAATAAAACTCACAAAGGAGCTTGAGAGACAGATAACATGATTTCCACTTCCTATAAACTGATTAAAGAATTACTCAATTGAGTTTTACTCTACAAAATAATTAAACTTAAAAAGTTTGCAATAAGAATACATACATGTGTGTGTCTTTGTACATACATATATGATGTCTATATCAAAAATAAATATGTATGATAAACAAGTGAAAGTGAAAGATAAATTATATATGTTTAAAGATCAGACATAGGTGCCAAGTGCTATATTGAATCATCTAGTTGCTTAAAAATGTACCAGTTTTTCACCTCCTTTTTCTATTTCATAAGCACAATGATGGAAAAGAAAAGGCCTCTTGATTGGCAGTCGAGTATCTATTGAATGAGGAATACAATGTAGAAGTCCTTTATGAAAAATTTATGAAAACAATTAATCAGAGGTGAAAAGTCAATCAGTAAATCCAAATCCATAATAATAGGTCAACTGTAATCATATAGGAAAATTTCCCCTTCACTCCCCCCTTTTCTGTTATGCTAAGATAAAATTATATGAAAGTAGATTATAGTTATATTGTGAGACAATTATTTCAAGACCATCTGATAACAGATGAGAAATACTGAAGAGGTTTTTCAAAAATGACAGTTGTGTTTTCTAGAAGGTATCTCCATTACCATTAATTATGCTATCCCTGGAGTCACCAGCTTAAGCAGCTTTTTGAAAAAGCAAATCCATTCACCAACAAGTAAATGTTTTAAGTTTTCAAGTCATTACCATTCGACCTGAAACTTTTAGAGTTGTTCCTTTTTCTTTTCTTACATTTACAGCTTTACTGAGATATAATTTGCATATGATACAGTTCACCCAATTAAAGTTTATAATTCAATAGTTTTTAGTGTTTCTAACAAGTTGTGCAGTCACCACCACTATCTTAGATTTTCATCACCCCAAACATAAAAGTTTTACTAAGTAGCAATCATTCTCCACGCTCCCTTTTCCCGCCTCAGCCTTAGTCATCTTTAATCTATTTTGATTTATCTTTCCCTTACGATGGAGAAGCAGAGAAAAGGACAGTCTTCCCAGATTATGGATAATGCAGTGAGTGATATAGGTTTAGATTGTCCCATTTCTGTCTGGTGTTTGTAATGTATTAAAGATCAGGCAATAAACCTTTAAGTACAGCAGCCAATGAAATGACCAAAGTAGTTTTAATGAAATAGAGGAATATAGCAATGGGAGCAGGTTCAACTAGAGCTCAAGAATTCAATCACTTTCTGAAGTACTACTGGAGATAGCCGGGGAGATGAACACGAGCTTCTCCTCAGTGATGGGCTTTTGCTCACTTACTTTGTGCCTATTTGTTTCTTCATATTCTGCATTTCTCACATATGTTTAAGTATCTATACTTGTTCCCCAAACAATTTTTTTGTTTTTCATTTTCCCATTGTCCCTGACACTCATTATTCTAATCTAATCGCCACGTTCCTATACGTCTCCTCCTCAAACGCTGCCTTAGCAAGAACAGACACACTTCACGTAAGTTATTTCCCAAACAAGTATTCTTTCTGCAGACTTTCTATCTGCTTCTCAGACTTTTTTAAAATTTTGTCAACCTTGGATAATTTGTCTTTTCTTTCTCTTTCTCAGTGTTTCTATTAACATCTCCTTCCCTCAACTTCACGTGCCCATATTTCTCCACATTTTAGGGCTGATGATTAAACACATCTTACATAATCTAACATAGATGAGGGACACAGATGTGTTCCTCAAGCACTAGTTTCCTATTGTTGAACTAAAACAAGCCTGTTTACATTTTTTGATATTTTTGACATCACTACATAGTATTATCCACTATGATAAGACGGTTAAGAACCTGGCTTGGGCGGTCATAATAGACGTGGGGGTCTCTCCTTCTGACGTAGCTGCTGATAATAATGCTGCCCTCATCAGCTCTTATAACAAGGAGACAATAATTATGTCGGCAAACACTTAGCACAAGGACAGGAAATATCAGCACTCATAGTACATCTATTATTATCATTATTCACACGCATTAAGCCTCCACTAGACTTTTTCTGGGGTGAATCTAGAAGAAATTCAAGTTAAAGTATTTTATGATAAAATAAATTCTAAATAACAAACAGACATGGGCCAATTTGTTCATACCATAGCCTACGTGAAAGATGGAAGAATTACTGTGTAAATAACATGAGTGTTAAAAGGTGAGTTGGTTGATTCTAAGTATTTTTATCAAATATTTGAATGATTTTTGCCAAGAAACATTTTTCCTCCCAGTTTATAAGTTCTCAAAAAGAGGTCACTTTGTCCGACTTGAACATTGCTGAATATCCATAAAAACTGTGAGTGGAAGAATTAATAAATGAGTGAATTCAGAGGAATATTTTGACCTATTTATTTAGAAGTAATGCTTTGAGAGGGATAACAAGAAATTTGTAAGAAACCACAAAACATATTCTATTCAACATGTATGTGTGTGAAGCCACATGTATTTTTCATGACCTTATTAAATACAGGCACTTAGATATGTAACAGCGAGATTGAAGGGAGCTTAACCAATGATTTTAGCTTCTTTTTTTTTTTTTTTTTTTTTTTTGATCTCCTGAGATAATCTAACTATAAGTGGTGCCCTGGATAGCGTGTCGCCTGAATAAGGCTTTCTGTGGTTTCTTTATTCTTCAGGGAACATTACATCATTTCTGTAACCTTCTCCAGATATAATACCATAAATAATTCTCGAATATTTACTATAATGTTCTGTAGGAAGTGTGTTGAATATCACAAAGAGTTTTAATTAACAATATTAAATTGCTTTAAATTTAATTTTAATTAACAATATTAAAAAGCACTTTTAATATAATAATGTATATTGAAATTAACCAAGTTCTAATATTAGGAAAACTAAGACTCTGGGGCTCTGCTCGTGACCAATGTAATTTAAATAATAGTAGGGTCTTCCGTTTTTCCCTTTAAAAATGGATGAAGTTTTTTCAATTTTAAGATTTTTCTCACATCAGCTCTTCTTAAACTTTCAGCACCTGCTAAAAAGTAAGAGAAGATGACAGAATGAATGAGGTGTCACAAGTGGATCTCAGCAGAACTTGGAAACCACCGAGCCCTGTAAGTTTGGTCTTTTTCTTTCTACTCATATAATGATCTAAGTTGCATGCAAATGTTGTAGTGATGTTTATTTTCTACCAGCAAAATTAGTTTTGAATTTAAATTATAAGACAGTTATGTCAATATTTCATTGTGTAAAGGGGAAAAAGGAACAAAAGGACAGACAGATGTTCATGACCCATTTATTTTTCTACCTGGCCCTATCTGAAATGCACTGGAGTGTAAATGAAACTGCAAATTATCAAATCTCATCCAAGTGTCTTGAAAGGTGGCCCAAAATTTCTTTTTGTGTCTTTTTCTTCATCACTACCACACAGCATTGCCCATACTCACTTCTTTCTTTCTTTCTTTTTTTTTTTTTTTAAATAAATGAACAAAGCAACATACAATATGTCCTGAAAAACATCTATGTGACCTGGAAAGGGTTTGTGTGTGTGCGCGCGCATGCACACGTGTGTTACAGAGAAAGAGAGAGGAGGTTAAACAATCTAAATAAAAGCCTAATGCATCAATATTGTCTTCCTTGTCTTAAATTTAAGATACAAAAATCAGTTCTGATTGTTTTGGTCAATATATTTCTAGGAGACAATTTTGATAGAAGAGTATAATTTTTCTTTTAAGAAAGTGACCCTATTTTTCTATCAACAATTTAAAAGTGCAGCAGTTGGCAAGAAACCCAGACTAGATTTATCTACAGCCACCAGCTGACACCCAAGCCAGCCTCACAGGATGCAGTTCTGCTGGTGGTCATGATGGTTCAGGAGTTGAATTATTTGCTTTTAGGTCTAGAAACATGATTTGGTTGCTATAACTGAATGTAATAAGTTACACAGGTCCTAACATGCTTATCGAATCATAAGTGATCCTCTGAGAAAACTCAAATATTTGTAGTTTCTGCTAACTCAGGCATTCATTTCCTCGCACAAACTCTTTTCTCTAACTGGAATGCTCTTTTCTAAGGGTTCTCCTGACAAACTGTGCTAAATTCTTCCAGACTCAGCTCAAATAGTAGCTCTACTGAAAATGATTTCCTGACTTTGGAGCTTTCGGCATGTGCCAAACTGCTCTCTGTACGTAATTCCAAAATAATAATCAGCTCCTTTGGTTAATAGTTTGTTCGTTGTTCATTAGCCTGCCTGCCGGTCAGTCCTATGAAATATGCCTGCTGTGTGTACAGCAGGCCACAGATCTTCATATCTGTATCACTGACATCTGAAAGGGCTCCCAGAGAGACGACAGTGAGAAAAAAAAAAATGTTGTTTTTTTTTTTAAAGAATTAAAGAATGACAGAAAGTTTGAAAAGACTAGCATATAAATCAAGCACCCACTTATTTATTTGCATAAAAATTATAAGTACAAATATTAGGGAACATTAGCATTTACTGAACAGATCATTCTTTTTGTAGCTGTTTACATGACAAATATAGAATAAGCACCAAGGGGAGTGAATGTGATCATCTTAATACGTAAAGAGAACAAATGAGATAGTTGAGAATTGCATTGTGTGCGTGTGTGTGTGTGTGTGTGCACACCTCCACCGTAAAGCCATCCTCACCCACCAGACGAGAACACGCCTGCCTTGTATGTGTGTGCAGTAGGATTAACTGAGACCAAAATATTCACTTTGTGGGTGGGAAAAGGAGGGGTCAACTCCTCTAGACTTTTAACAGTTTCACTTTCTCTAAATTACCCTTCTCTTTCCAACTTATATTTTTAATCAGCGCAATATTGTTTTTTTAAGGTACAGACTGAATATATGAGCACATTTTCCTTTTTTAAAACCTATCTTGGAATTTGATTAAATTGTAGGTGTAATGTGATAACAATTTTAATGTGTCCAGTATCATTTCTAACACTTGCAATTAAGCGAGTGTAGTCATGTTCATTTCAAGGTGATTTCAACTAACTCCTTGTCTGCATTGTATGCAAATCTTTCCAACCGTCACTGAGTGTACATCTGGGCCCTTCGTGTCTTTGTTTCTTTGCAAGCTTATGTTGCCACAAGAACAAGTATCATATTGATAAGAGAAAATATTAAATCAACATGTTTACAATTAACCTTTCATAGGATATTTTAAGTACACTTAGTTGCTTCTGGTTTGATTAGCATATAAACTCAATCAAAGGACAGTACTGATATGTAGATATTCCATAAAAGGAAAATCCAGCTGTAGTAACGAACTATCACTGGTGCCTTTAATTCTGTGAATCCATTTATTTATATATATATTTCTAACCAGTCATCATTTTAGACACAATTGTGAGATGTGAATCATATTTAACTTTGTGTATGAAGAACAGCGCTTCACTTTCAGCTGCACCACTCGTAAGTCCTGTGATCTTGGCTAGCAAATATAATCCTCCAAACCCAGGGTTTCTCTTCTGTGAAAGAAGTGTATTAAATTAATTAATTGGATTTCCTACTAGGTATAACAATCTGTTGTTTTGTTTTGTGATAGAATAGTATCAGGATACATGAGAAATCAGGGTTACTATAAAATGTCCTTAAGAATGTGGTAAAATCTTTCAGGGTAATTTCTCCCTTGACTGACACACTCCACCACGACAACATTCATCATTTAAATTGACACCTGTAAGCTCAATGCTCTATTAAAAGTGATTAGAAGCACATTAGAAAACAAATTATAAGGCTATATGTAGACACATTTGATGAAAAATTAATCCTTCAAGACTGGATTAAGCCTGCATTGCAAATTTCTGTATACGTTTCCCACTAGAATTAAAGCATTTTGGTATAAGAGAGAACATCTGACTCATCTGCATTTTTCCAGTGCCTCAAAAGTCATATGCAGACAGCACCTGTTGAATGAATGACTAAACACATAGAAAGTTTACATAAGTCATATAAATATTTCTTATTTCTTCTTGCTATCACTTGGAAATACACAAGTATTCTTACAATATTTCATATGTAATTACCAAAAGTACATGTATGAATGACTTGGACAGTTGGGAAGGAGGCAAAAATTTCACTTAGTATCTTTGGGACTCTTTTGGCCCTTAAATCCATGGCTGTATTTCCAGATCCCAGTGGCTGTGGGTTCTGTCATAACTTCTTTCCTCAGTTCATGGTTAACTTCACTTAAATACATGTGGACGTGTGTTTGAACAACATGTTACATGCTGAGGATACGAACATGTCCAGTTGAGGGTGTCCTGACAGAGTTCATTCACTTCACTGCTTACATGGGAAGGGTCTAAACCAAAAGGAATTTTAAAATTGGTGATTCATTTTCCCTCAGTGCTGGATCTGATAAGAGGAGAGTGTTTACAGCACACAGACATGTGTGTGACTTATATTAATTACCACCACATCTGTATTTGTGTGTTCAGCTTTTACCTATAACCGGGTCCCACTTTGTAGTCTAATTGTCACTTTCTCAGATGAGTGCAGGCTTTTCTCACTGCTTTTTCACTGGGTTCCTAACAGCAGAATCAACAAAAAACTTTTATTTATGCTTTTTCCATCAAGTTCGGGAGAAACTGGAAAGATTTCATATAGTAAAATGTCCATTGCTATCAAAATGTTCAAATTATAACAGCTAGGAAATGCTTATTTCTTTGGGAAAAATATCTGGCCTCTTCTCAATTGTGAATGCATTTTACATTATTTGAAAATAATTGTGAAGACATTTGTGAATTTTTATCAACCCACTACAATGATCAATATAGTATATTTTGGAAGTTTCTAATGTGAGACTATTATAAAACTACCCCTATGAATCAAATTGACTGGGATTCTGAAAAATGATAGAGGTTTATTTAAAAAAGGAATTTTAACTGTACTTGAAATTTCACTTTCTCATATTAAAGCACGCCATAATTATTTTAACATAAGCATTGTTCTATGAGTCATATATACATTTCTAAAAACAAGATAAAGACCAACCTGTTTCCACATATAATCTATTTTCTTTTCCTCTCCACTCTCCAAAATAGTGTTCACTGAACAGTAATTTTCTTGAGCATTGGAATTCAAGAGAATTCCAAGAGAAACAAATTTTGGAATAATATAAAAATCTCATAGCCTCTGGCAATTGCTTTTGATGTACAATAGTTTGTTTTCCAAATCCTCCTTTGCTAAACCAGAAAAGCTGGGAGTGTGACATGTCTGTTGTTACCTTTTGTTGTGGGACTACCTTTAACCCCCAAAGGGCTTACGACAGACCAGTGGAGCACAAGGAAAAATGCAGATCAGGGTTCTGGTGCTCAAAGAAACAAGAAATGAGTAAGCACTATCTCATCAGTATTCTGTACCACCATCTCAGCATGAACAAGAAAAATGCAACAGTGACAATAAGATAGGACTCAGAAAAGAAAAAAGTTGCTTTTTAATTGAACTTAAAAGTAAGCAGAGAAAAATAATGTCATAGCTTTCCCTTGGTGAGATAACCTTTCATCCACTTGAAGTATATATGTACCCAAGACATGCAGTTTTAGTCATACCAGATTGAATATCTGGTTGTAGAGGGGAGGCTTACAGGTGTTGTAGGCACATAGGCTGAGGACCAACTGAGAGACAGCTGCCAAAGCTACTCAGAGAAACAGAGTCCAGCACTGCCTGAGATAGGTAAATTCACCAGCGTGGTATCACCTGGACAGTCTACACACACTGTCGTTATTTGACTTCTTTCACTCCCGTCCCCATATGGATGTCATTTTAAATCCTCACATTCTTTTCTTTTCTTTTATTTTTTTTTTTAAGATTTTTTTCCCTTTCTAAATTGCCTTCGACGTAAACTCTCTCTCTCTCATATGTATTCATATGTATTCACACTCAACTAAATACAGTAGAACCTCCATAGCTGACCACCTCCCCACACTGACCACCTCCTTAAGTTGACCCAATTTGCACAGACCAGACGTGCACCACGTGTACATATCAGTACCTACGCCCAGCTCCTTATGGTGACCACCTTCGTATGTTGATCGTTTTGTTACGGTCCCTTGGGTGGCCAATTTACAAAGCTCCTGCTGTAATTTCATTGAGTTATCTCATTCTTAAATGGCAGTTATAGTTTTCTAACTGCTTGTCTTACCTGCATCTGTGCTCAATGAATGACATAAGTGCTATAAAGATGTTGTCTTCCTTAAATGATACTTTCATCACGCCATTTGCCCATTTGAGAAACTTGTAACGTTTCTAATGTTTATCTGTTCCTGACAGGGATAAATATTATGCTATAAACCTTTATAATTCTTCATTTCCCACCTTTGGAAAAGGTTGATCCTGAGGAAAACATTTTAACTTTTGCCCAGAGCTGACCACTGCTGTAGTTCATGCAGATTGGAGAAGTGGAGAGAAGGTTAAAGGCCCACAAGAAGTTGCCCATTGGTCATCAGAGCGCTCAGCCCCTGAAACTCCTCACACTCTCCACCATCTGACTCATCCCTTGTCTGTGGACAACCCAGTTTTCAAAGAGGGTGAGAAGTTGGAAAGCTGATGGTGTGTGAGTACCATGAAGGAAAAAACACATCCTCTAAACAAATTGGCCCTGTTCATAGCCACTTGGATGCACTTCTATGAGCTGGGGCATCCATACATATGTCATGGCCATTAGACATGTTTAAAGATTAATTTAGGAAGTTCTGTTATAAGATATATAATGTAGGCTCGGCACCTGTAGCCCAGCGGCTAGGGTGCCAGCCACATACACTGGGGCTGGCGGGTTTGAACCCAGCCCGGGCCTGCCAAAACAACTACAACTACAACAAAAAATTGCCAGGCGTTGTGGCAGGAGACTGTAGTCCCAGCTACTTGGGAGGCTGAGGCAAAAGAATCAGTTAAGCCCAAAAGTTGGAGGTTGCTGTGAGCTGTGACACCACAGCACTCTACTAAGGGTGACATAGTGAGACTCTGTCTCTAAATAAATAAATAAATAAATAAATAAGATATATAATGTAATCCACTTTCTCCCACACTCTGCTTGAGCTTCCTCGTGCCTGTCTTCTCAAGAAACTGTAAACTCCACATTATTCTTCACACATTTTATACTTGGTCTTATTAGTATTTTCATGGCACAGCAGGAACTAGTCTCTGGGGAGAGGCTAAATGATAGCATAGCAGGTGTTCTAGGGAGACCCAAACACACCAGTGCTATATTTAAAGATCTACCACTAGTAATTTCAAATCTCAGGTACAGTATCCAGCTGCTCCTCCGACTAAATTATTCAGGAAAGCCAATAGTGCAATGTGATCAAGTTGTTCAAGTTATTATGCAGCAGTTGAAGAATGATTCAATGGAGGTACTCATGGTTTTTGATATACAACTTAAAAGTCAGAGGTAAATTATTTCTACTACTCTTGAGATCAAAACTGAGGAAATGCATCATGCCAAATTAAATGTTTGTAATGGAAAGCTCAGTCTAGATTACATCAAAGAGTTCAATAAATTAGGAGAATTTAAGAAACACCATTCTGGCCTAGTGTGGTGGTTCATGCCTATGATCTCAGCACTTTAGGAGACCAAGGTGAGAGCCCAGGAGTTCATGATCAGCCTGGACGACATAGCAAGACTTCATCTCTGCCAAAATTTTTTCTTAAAAATTAGCCAGATGTGATGGTACTCACCTATCCCAGCTACTCATGGGGCTGATGCAGGTGAACCTTAGGGTTCCAGACTTCAGTGAGCTGTGATGGTGCTACTGCACCATTATCTGGATGACAGGATGAGACTGGGGTTCCAAAAAAGAAAAATGCCATGTAAATATATATTTTTAAGGTACTGATATCTTTCCTAAATAGAGAGAAAGATGGGAAACCATTTTGATGCATTCAAGATCCCTGCCAGGCTTTGCATTCAGTGAACACCAGATTTAGCACACTTGGTTTAAGAAGAGAAAATTGTGGGAGTATAAAACTAAAGATGAAAACATAAATACTTAAGTCTGAGGTAGACATTCTGTTAAAATTTTGCTGGAGTTAACATGAGTTGAAGAGGCTGGGGTGACCAAAAAAAAGGTAGAGAAACGATGAAGATTAAAGGACACTACAGAAAGTCAAGCCTGAATGACTCTCTTTCTCTGCTAGTAGCTGTCACTCAGTGGTGTTCAGTGCTAGCTGTATACTAAAATGCTTAGATGATGTTAAAATTTAAAAATAATCAATGTCTGACCTCCACTCTAACTTAAGTAAATTAGAATCTATGGGGCTACTGCCTCAGTATCTTTGTTAATTTTTGAAAGTTCCCAGATTTCTTTCAATGTGTAAGGAGGGCTGACAGTCACTGAGTGAACTTGAAAGAATACAAGGCAATGTTGAGATTGTCTTGATATTAAAAACACAGGAAACCACAGGGTCTTAGGGGAAAACGAAGTGTTCTCCCCACACGGAAGACACCAGAGACCTTTGCAGCCACGTAACTAGGGGTTGAGGACAATAATTGAAAAACATGAGGGGATTGCATAATTGGTCAAGCAATTTAGGCATAAATGTTATTGAACACACTTAGACACAGCCACAATTCTTTGGATAAATTTTTTGTATAAAATGAAGGATTATTTTCTGTAACCAGAAAAGACTAGCAATTCAAAGGATCCTTCTCTGTATCCAGAAAAGACTTGGAACAGAAGCCTCAGGGCAGATTGGGGGAGTAAGCCAGCTATGATTCATCCTTGAGGTTAGATTTTAATAAATTAGGTCCTAGAGGTGGGTATGGACCGGTCCCAAGTCTTAAATCAAAGAGACTATTAACCCAGAAGTGTATTACATTCTGGTTACATCTCTGAATCTAACTTCTTTTCTCTAAAAGGGAAAGCCACTATCAATTTGTCCATATCATTTACCAAACCACTTGCTTGTTAGAGCACAAAATTCCTATAGTCCAGTCTTCCTTCTTTTTTATTTTATTAGTTTCTAAGCTATTGTGAATATTTTTGCCATTTGATGATTCTTCTCTTTCCCCAATCTTTCCTGCCAAATTGGGGAAATTTTTTAGATATTTTTAATCTGGCTTGTTATCTGGCTTCATCTATTAATTGATTACTTTAGATGCCCACTTTTCACTCGAGAGTTCAGGCAGCATTTATGCTGTCAATTTATGCATTTCTCCTGGTACTTCTAGGTAAGCGACTTCTTTACTTTCAAATGCATTGCCTCATCATCTCTAAAATGAATATCCTGACTCCCCCATGACAGTTCCCACCTCTGCAAGCTCCTGAGCCTTGTGGGAGAAAATCAAGGCATAATTTAGACTGGCATTGACTGAAGGCCATGGCTTTCATCTGGTACCCCACGTTTTCCTTCACTTCCCCTATCATTTTTCACTCCACTCCTTCCTCAACTCTTTTAAACCTCTATCACTCTTCTTAATCACTGGCCATGAGAGTTTCTCAGACTGCTGCTTTTTTTTTTTCTTCTTCTTCTTCTTTTACTTCTTCTTCTACTTCTTCTTTTTTCTAAACTTCAGACTTCTTGTTTTTGATAACTTTTTGAGAGTTTTGAAGAGTCCTGGCCAGGTATTTTGTTGGAATTTATCTGACACTTTCTAACAATGCTACAGGAACTATGGGTTCCTGGGAAGACACTATGGAAGTAAAATACTATTTGCATCATACCTTATCAAGGGCACATGCTGTCAAGATGACTCATCACTGTTGGTGCTAACCTTGGTCACCTGGCTTAGGTTGTGTTTTTCAAATTTCCCCATCAGTTTACTCATTTTTCCCCCTCTTTTCCTTGCTTTACTCTGGGAAGTCATTATGCCCATCCCATATGTAAAGGGCAGAGAGTTACACTTCTCCTTCAAGGCTGGGTATCTATATAAATTATTTGAAATTATTCTGCTTGGGAAAGCTTGCAATAAATTCCCTCCAGCTTTATTAAAGTATGATTGACAATACAATGTGTAAATACTTAAGCTTCACTATACTGTGATTTGGCATTCATATACATTGTGAAATGATTACCACAATCAAGCTAATTATCACATCTATCACCTGACATAATTCATTTTGTTTGTGTGTGTGTGCTGAGAACATTTACGATTCACCTCTTAGGAAATTTCATATAAATATACAACACAGAATTATATCTGTAGTCACCACACTGTACATATTGACTCTCTAGGACTTACTGCAAGGGCTTTTTAAGTGGCATTCTATGTCTTTTTCTCTCCATGCATTCTGTGCTCCCTGCTTCCACGATGTAGAAAAAGAATTCATTTGAAGAACACATCTATTCTCTCTTTATTATAAAATCTTTCAATGATTGCCATTGGAAAAAATTATAAAATCTAAAGCATGATCTCAAAGTATAAAGATTCACTCTAAAGCAGTGAATCTCAACTTCGGGTCCTAAGTAACCATCCAGTTGCCTTGGGGTGTGCGGATACCTGGTTCCTGCTCTAGAGCTCTGCAATTTATTAGTGAAACATGCCTTTGAAATATTGTAGTACATAGCAGTACATTTTCAGTACATGGTACCCTTTACGTTCTGAATTACATATCCTCACATAATTATTTTTATAAAAACCATCATCTCAATAATTATATTTATTTATTACATTATTCATACATTTTCTGGTTTTTTGTTCAGTTAATTATTTGGAATCAGTGATTGCCTTTTGGTAATTTACAAGTACTTGAGTACACGGTATAAGCATTTCAATGCCCTTTCATATCTACATTTTCAGTAAAATGCTTCTATGGTGCTGAAAAAATATGTAATTACTTTATAATCAAGAAATGTATTTTAATGTTATTATGGACCTCTAGAGCAATGAGAATTTCTATCTAAAATATCCCCAGATAAGCTATATTGTAAAGTATCATCTGCATGTTATTAATCTCTTTTCATAATTTTTGACCTCATTTGCCTATACTAAATTTTATTATTTATTTGAATAATCATGGTAGAATATTTTCAAATTAGTTTATTAAAACATGAGATGTAGATAAATTACAATGTACTTATATTTATAAATAAACAAATTAGAGGACCTTATCTAATATTAGAAAAAGCATATATAGTTTTGCATTCTATTTGAAAACATTTTATATCCAATTATTTTTAAATTCAAAACTAACAAGTACAAAGTGTTTGCCAATGTTTCATCACAAAAAAACCCCTCTATTTTATAATGTAAAAAGAGAGATATTTTCTTGAACTACATATAAGTAGTTAAAGTGAAAAGTATATTAAGAATAAGATGTCATTTTATAGATATTTGTTAACTCCATAGTTTTATTTTTCTTTTTGGAAATTGTTTTCAGCATTTCTGATTATTGAAGTAATATAGGCTCATTATCTGATTTGAAAATTGAAAAGTATAAATTAGATAATTTGTCTTTAGAACTATATCACCTTCATTGTCCTTGAAGAAAATATTATATTGATATAAAACATATATGTATATGTGTATATATGTAAAAATAAAGTAATTATGTATTTATATATGTACATGTATGTACATGTGTGTGTAATCAAAGATTAAGAAAAGTTTGCAGAAACCACAATGTGTGATGCCAGAGTGAGGGGAATGGAACTTGTCTCCATGGGTCATGTCAAGTCAGACCTAAGTATTGGACTCTTGAGAAGCATGTTGATCAGAAGAATGTGTTGCTGTTGGTCCCTCACCCCAGGAAGGTTCAGACTCATATTTCTGAGTTGCAAAGGAAAATTAGGCAGTATATTAAAGGGTCTTTCAAGTTAACAAAAGATGAAGGCCTAAAGGGTAAATGGACTCACCAAATCTGAGCAGGCAGGTAAACTGGGACCAACATATGATAAAATTCAACAGTAAAGAAAATGATTTTATAATGAAAGTCTATAGGAAAGAATATTGGTAATCTAAACATAAATTGGAAGCACAAAAAATCTAATAAACAGTCTAATTATGGTGTTAAAAAAGAAGGCAGACCTTGAATATTTAAAGCAAATATTGACCAACTGTGAAGAAAATGTATAAGTCCACCTTCTTCAGCTGAGATTTTAGCAAACTTCTTCATCTGTAAGACAGATCAAGCATACAGAAATTTTAGAAAATATATTTAAGATTTGAAAAACATAAAAGTACACACATGATCTGATGGACATATTTCTCTGTAGAAAACAGATGTCAGTTCAGAAGTCTTACCTACTCCCTTCCCATAGCTATACGTCTAATTCTATTTGCAACCACAGCCCATCTGGTTCTCGTATCCCTCTCAATATATAAGGGAATTCTTTAAAAGACAAAGCCAAATTTTTAAAAAAGAAAATAGAAAAGTTAAATAGATTATACATGTTTTTATTTATTTTTCATATCCACTGCTCATTTTTCTTTTAGTGCTTCTTTTCTGAAACAATACTCATGTTAGGACTAAATTTCCTATCCAAAATAGTGAACAGACAAGATTGAGTTTCTCTACTGAAATTTGTTTTTAGTCTATTCCACATTAACCAAAAGTTATCTTTAAATAGAAAAAAAAAAAAATACTTCATGTATTCTCAAGAAGAGCTCTAGAAAAAATAACCTTAAGTTTTAATTCATTTACTTTCCATTTTGAATATTATCATTTTTATTTATTTTTTTAATTTTTATCTTATCTATTTATTTATTTATTTTGAGACAGTGTCTCACTCTGTTGCCCTGGGTAGAGTACTGTGATATCATAACTCACAACAACCTCAAACTCTTGGGTTTAAGAGATCCTCTTGCCTCAGCCTCTCAAGTAGCTGGCACTACAGCTACCTACCACAACTCCTGGCTAATTTTTCTATTTTTAGTAGAGATAGGGTGCCACTCTTTCTCAGGCTGGTCTTGAACTCTTGAGCTAAAGCCATCCACCTGCCTTGGCCTCTCAGAGTTCTAGGATCACAGGGTGAGAAACCATGACCGGCTAATATTATTATTTTTAGAAAAGTAAAGAACTGCCCCATATTTTCTCACTTTCTGATAATTATTTCACTTAATGTGTCTTTAGATAGCAAATCTTCTATTACCATAACTATTCAAACTGAGAATAACTCAAAATTTTACACATCTAATTCTTTGCAATTTTCAGTAATACAATCAAACATGGATTAACACTCTAGTGAAGGGCAATTGGAAGGTACAAGATAGTATTTCCAAAAATTTTAAATAGTAAACAAATCAAATGTCATTTATATTTGTCTTAAAATTAAATTAATCTTTATTAAATTTTTGCTATATGTCAGTCACTGTGGCAAGTATTGAAAATTATTTAAATGAGAGTTGATAAATTTAGCTTTGAGACTGTCTATTAGTAATATAGGTTTGACGTATAGTGTTTAAAACAGGGGGGAGACAAGACTCCAGACATCTCTGGCCAGAGGGATCTGCCTATGATCATCCCTTTGAGGATACAGGGAGCCAGCAAGGGACTTCTGGACCCAAGGAGGAGGACAAAAACAGTGGAAAATGGGCAAATGGCTGCATGTGTTCGATTGACCTAATCACGCCGGCAATCATGAGTACAAGCAGCACTGAGACTGCAAACTGGAAAGGCCTTACCTGTGAACTGTTTTGGTGTTCTTGGACTTGGCACTCAGTTGAGCTGCCTTAGGGAGAGCTTGAGCAGAAGTGTGGAGAACGTTGGGCATTGTCTGGGGCCCAAAAATGAGCCACTGAGCTGGGCTCAGTGAAAGCCATTGTGTGAAAAAACTGCTCCGGCAAGCTCTGCCCTCAGGGTCCCAGAGCAAGGAAAGGGCAGGAAAAAGTAACCTAGTGACTGAGCAGCTTAAAGGCGGGGATTGAACTGCCTCACAGCCCTAATCCTTAGGACCAGAGTGAGACAGTCTTGGCACACTGGAGCCTTGGGCT
>CAUYPK010036473.1:0-35170 GCA_963574355.1 Loris lydekkerianus
ATGTGAAAGCTGTAATTTAGCTTCATAGTAGGGCTGAGTACATTGGATACTTTTTCTTCCATTCCTGAGATACTTTGCTGACCCCTCTTTCTTCAACAGCAGAATGAACAGAGAATCATCACTTTCTACACTGGAACGTAAAGTTAAGAGTTCAGTCCTTGAGCATAAGTTATCAGTGAACAAACAGGCCCAGAGAAGAATAGCAGGTTATCCAAGGTCACACAGAATCCTCTTAGCAGAGATGGTTTTTGCCAGCTTAATTGTTGGTCAAACAAGAATTTGGACTTGTGATCTATAAATGATAAAGCGCCTTAATACACATTTTCTCACTGAATGTGCTCTAATAACCTGTCAGGTGTATATTACTATCCCTGTTTTAAAGATGAGGAAATTGAGGTGCTCTGGGAATATACCACTCAGAGTTTTGGCAGGAAACATATGACATACTCTATTGGGTCATCCAAGAAGAGTTTAATAAAGCAACTATTTACAGAGGTGTGGGGAGGACTAGGAAAAGTACAAATGATAGCGCTGTGTCCCAAGGCTAGTAACAGTGCCAAGCCATGGCCAAGCCAGGTCTAAAAGGGACAGAGATAAATGGAGAAGGTCACCAGAACCAGAGGGAGATCTGTATGGAGAGGTGTTGGAAAGCTGTGGCTTTCGGCAGAGAGATGCAGTTAATCCATAGCCACCTGGAAGAAAGGAGCCAAAGAAACTCCCTCTCATCTTCCCTGTGACCCCTTTTGGTCAATCCCAAGGGAGACGATTGATGCAGATTATGTGGGTGAGACTCCTGGGGCGAGAGCAAGGTGGAAAAGAATAGGAATGGATCTGGAAGGGCAGACACCAGCCTAGGGGGCTGTGACCTGCCAGTCAATGGCAGAGAAAGGATGGGCCCTCAGGACTCCTGAGTCTAAGGGTCTCCTAAGTCCAAGTCGTAGTCTTTGATGCCACCTTGCTCTGCTCCAGTGATACATGGCTCCTGCCTTCTGGAAACTTTGCACAATGCAAACAAGATGCTAGGCCTGGAGATGTAACCTGGTGTGAGGAACAGCTGTCCCCGTCCCCCCCCCCCCCCGTGGCCTCTCAGAAGGAGCCAAATACTGGCATCCAGCAATGACAGGTGACAACATCTCACCTCCTATGGGGCATGACAGCACCAGAGAAGGGACTTTCTGGAAACCCAAAGCTTTCACCCAGCAGACCTTGGGCTCTCTTCCATGGGCCCACTCTGTAATCAAAAGTCAGCTCTAAAAGAATCTGCAGACCACAGAGCCAGCAGAGGCCTCATTTAGGCTGCTGTAACAAAACACCTGGGACTGGGTTATTTACAAACAACAGACATTGATTCTTTACATTTCTAGAGGCTGGGAAGTTCAAGAGCAAGTTGCCAGCAGATTTGGATGTTTGGTGAAGACTTGCTCTGTGCTTCAGGGTACCTCTTGTTGCATCCCCACGTTGTAAAAAGAAAAAAGGGACAAATATCTTCCTCAAGTCCTTTTGTAAGGCACTTAACCCACCTCTTAATAATAACAAATTGGGTATGACATCCAATATATGAATTTGGGGGGACACCAACATTCAGAGCACAGCAGAGGGAGAAGTGTGGAGCCCCTGGAGAACATCTCCCACCACTGCCTGTGGGACTCACTCCCCGCTCCGTGTAGGATGGGTTGGGGATCTCATGAAAACTCAAATTAGGCCTCCTTTTCCTTGCTATTCCCCCCAAAAGAAAGCCAGGCTGACAGAGCCCTGGGGCACCCAGACCCTGGGGGATCTCAGCAAATTTGGGGATCTACAATCTAGGAAAAGGAGGGGATGGGGGTTATATCCCCCACTTTCAGTGGTGGAGGTATGACCAGACTGTTTAAAATCTACTTTCCAACTTCCATCTCAATTGGTATTTGCAGAGTCATTTCTAGGGTATTCCTCCTTAGAGCAGGGCTCCCCAAGGCCAGGACCATGTTTGTCATCTTCAGACAAATAGGTCTTTGGGGGTGGGTGAGGTCTTTGGGGTTGGGACCTCAGCTCATCCTCAGTGTGGCCTAAACTCATCCCTGGGCTCTGGTCTTAGGTAGGGAATGCAGCTGAGATCTGGCCTCCCCATCTAAGAAGATGCAACCCCCAAAGGCTCCCTTTGCCTTCCTAGGCCCCCACCTGGCCCCACTCCCCCTGCATACTGGGGCAAGGAAGGAGGGGAAGAGAAAAAGGCCTTACCAACTTGGTGTAGACCTGCCCAGGTGTGTGGGGGGGACCAGCTCACCATCTCATTAACGTGGAATTGTTTTTAGGTTAATAATCTTGCGTTAATTTTCCCTTAAAATATTGTCTTTGACCGTTAAATGCTCACACTGTTATAAAAAGAACGTAATAAATGATCTTGAAGCAAATTCTCCTGCCAAATGTCATAATTTATTTGCATAATTAGCTCTTAATTTTAATTCAATATGCAAATCCACGCTTCCTTTCCATTGCAGCCGCCTGTTTCTCAGCCGGGCGGCCATGAATTTACTGTGACGCTCTCTCTCCACTGCTGTCAGAGGCGGGGGTGGGGAGGCAGGCACCTTCTGGGGCTGGTGCCCAGAGGATGGGTTCAGACACACAGACTCAGATGGATGGGCCCATGGGTGTAGGCTTCCTCAGATTACCTGTGTAGACACCAGAGTACCAGTATACTGAGGACATGTGCAGAGACCTAGGGTAAAGGATGATGAACCCAGACTTATAGGCTGACACATTAAGAAACCCATGGCATCCAGTGAGACACATTACATAGGCAGAAACACTGCCATGCATGAACACGTGAACACAGACTCCCATGAAGTCACATGGCTTTATGGACAAATGGACTGACATTCAGAGATATGGGCATGCCCAGATACATCTATAGACATATAGAAGCACAGATCATAGCCAACAAGCAGAGATGCGTGGGCAGCTGCAGACATGCATGCTGGCAGACCCAAACACTCCCCACAGAGAGATCCCCGGGCCTGGGCACAGATGTGTGGAGCCACACTTGCCAAGGCACACAGAGTTGCTGAAGCCACAAATCTACACATGCACACACATCGCAAGACATGCTACCCCAGACAGAAACTTGGCAATCCTACAGAAAATCCAGGATGCTACAGAAAATCATAGGGCTTGTGAAAATAGCACTGAACTTGCTCTTAGAGTCACGGGACTTGGTTCCAGTTCCAGCTCCACCTCTCACATGCTGTGGGACCTTGAATAAGCCACTTCATTTTTTGTTAAATAACAACTTTATTAAGATGAAGTTCACAGTGCTCCCTTTGGCAGTACATATACTAAAATCAGAATAAGACAGAGAGGATTAGCAAAAAAACAGATATAATTCACATACTATACAAGTCACCTATTTCAAGTACAAAAGTCAATGGTTTTTAATATATTAACAGGGTTGTACAAGCATCACCACAAGAAATTTTAGAACATTTTAATCATTGCCCCCCCAACCTCATATCATTAAATAGTCACTCCTCTTTTCCCCCAACACCTACCCACCCCAGCCCTCAGCAACTACTAATTTATTTTCCGTCTCTCTGTATTTACTCATTGTGTGCATTAGAAGGCAATCATACAATATGTGGTTTTTGTGCCTGGCTTCTCTCACTTAACATAATATTTCCAATATTCATGTTAAGTTGCAGCATGAATCAGTACTTCATTCCTTTTTATGGCAATGAACTAATATTCTATTATATGGACAAACCTCATTTTATTTATGCATTTGCCAGTTGATGGACAGTTGGGCTGTTTTCTTGTTTGGGCTATCACAAATTATACTGCAGTAAACATTCTTGTCCAAGTTTTTGTGTGGACCTATGTTTTTGTTTACCTTGAGTTGATTCCTGAGGGTGAAACTGTACCTTGTGAGAGTTTGGTTTTCCTCTTATGTAGTATGAAGTAGGAGGGCCATGCTAGTGGGAGCTGCACAGGCTCAGTATGATCAACACGGCATGCTTGAGCTGAGATCATGGCTCTTCACTCACAGCCACACACACACAGACACTTAGATACCTGCACACACACACAAAGTCATGTACTCCATCAGCAATACGGACACCTGGACCCATACTATAGCCTCACAGCCCCAAAGGCACAGATGCACTTGTGGTGACCTAAACCCTTACCAGGACCTGTGGGCAGAGGCCTAGAGAAAAAGATGGACTTGGAGTTAGAGATTACGACAGCTATAGGGAAGCACATCCTGACACAGGAAGGGTCTTTTCAGGGTGTGGGAGGGAGATTTTAGGCATGGCAACTCTCTGGGGTGGGAGCTAAGTGTCTGGGTCAGGGTCTGGTCTGAACACTAGGACATTTGGGTCCTATATCCCTATCTGTTTCTGTCCTACCCTCTCCCTGGCCAGGGAATCCTTTGTCTCTCTGCCCCACCTCCCCAGAGGAAATGTGACTCCTCCCCAACCTTGTCCCCCTTCCCCAAAAGCTAAGAGACCAAAGGGATTCTTTTCCAGGATAATTAAGCCTCAGAGACAGCAGCTCCTCCCAGGAAACTGATCAGGTTTGCCCTGGGAGAGCCCTTCGTGTGGGAGGGGAGGGATAGGGAGACAGGAGAGATAGCCAGGAGATGGCTGGTGGACACTGACTCTTGTGGCTATATATTGCCTGTCACCAAAGTTTGATCTTCATTTCCCTTTGTTAGGAGAGGGGTTATGAAGCTGGGGGCCTGATTAGCTACAGACTCTAACACACAGTCTCCTAGTAATGACAGAAGTCCTGGGTAGGGGTGAGCAGGAAACACGTACCTCTGCCTATCATGGGTGTGTCTTGATGCTGTGGCTGAGTCTCAGTGTGTATGTGGGTAAATGTGTGCCTGTCCCCAACCCTCTCAGCCCCCCACCCCCACCCATGCCCCCCTGCAGAAGACTCACTGTGCGGCCTCAGCGGAGTTTCTAACCTGGAGTGATCGCTTTCCTGATTTGCCACTTTAGTACTCTTGTTAATGAATTTTTAATCTTCTTAATGACATTAAACATGGAAAGTAATTAAGGAAAACAAGTTTGAAACTGCTGACTTCAACCCTTTATTCACAACTATTTAATGTAGAATTAATTTGATTTTGCCCATTATTCAAATGAACGCACTACCTTCTCCTCGGCCCCAGGCCTGTCCCCTTGTCCCCTCCTCTGCATGCCCAGAGACCCCCTGTCATGATCACCCAGTTATCACTGACCCACGTGGGTACTGGTTTATGTGTGACATGTCTGTGCTGGGGACCTGGGAGTGATGACTAAGCCAAACCCTTGGAAGGTGAGGAAGGCAGAATGGCCTTTGAAGGTTGGGAGAATTGCAAGGAATTGGGACGGAGCTGGGAAGACAGAAGGGCCTGACAGCCCCTTCCCCACCCTCCATCCATCTCGGATTTCCACCCATGGAAATGCAATTAATAGCCCCTACGTATTCTGTGACCTGTGCACTCAAGGGGTCTGGGGTATTCAGATGTTGGGACATTTGAATTCATGGGCGTTTGGTATTAGAATATATAAATCTGTAAAACTCAAAATAATCAGATGTTTGGAGGCTCACATACTGGGATTGGTATCTGAATGGTCAGATCCCATTGGGCCCATTTTTTTGGAATTTTAGACCACAAGAAAGACACTCCTGCTCCTAAGCCCTGGACCTCAGGCCACCATTTGGATAAAGCTACAATAAATGTGCAAGTCAAAGCTGTGTGAAGCTGGGTGTGAAACAGATCCAGGTCCAGGGAGCAGAAACCAGGCCCCAGGATAGAGCTAGCTTAGCCCTGAGCCTGACAGTTTTTCTGCCACCTTCCAGAAGGGGTCCTTAAGCTGCTTCTGAGCTTTGGGTGAGAGGGAAGGCAGGGTCTGAAGGAGTCCCTAGGTGGTCAATACCTTGGTCTTCTCCAAGTCTGAAGGCCACAGAATAGGCGCCTCTTTCCCAGGACAATGTGCTCACAGCAGGGTGGGGAGCTAGGAGAACAGGTGCAGGAGGTCATCCCAGCTGCTGGACTCTCACCCCAAAAGGCCTGTCCACTTTGGCTATGGATGCCAATTTTGTGTGGGAGTGTGTGTGCACCTGTGCACAGCCACAACAGGAGGCGTGGGGTGGACACAACTATAGGAGGCAGCAGAGGGAAGTGGGAATATCTCAGCAGCAGCCTCAGGTGGGTTGGACTTCAATCCCGATTTTGGACAAGTCTCCTTTCCTCCTTGTTCAAGTGGGGAGACCAAGTCTTATCTCAAGGAGTTGCTGTGGTAATTAAGTGAGATGTTGCAGGTGCAATCCTGGCACACAGTGGGCCTTTCCACCAAATCCTGCTCTGCTGCCACCAGCCCCACCAGTGGGGAGAAAGAAGACTCCAGGAATGTGGAGCTGAGGACCAAAAGAGGGTCTCTAGAAGATGTAGACTTGCCAGCTACCCTGAGAGTCGGGGGAGAGCTGATGGGAAAGTCAGCATTGGACAGCCCCTCTTCTACTCCTAAGGGCCCTTCCCTTGAATTAGAATTAGCTCCCAGAAGGGTTTCCCTCTCCCTCTCTCCCTTATCCCTTCCTCTTGCCTCTTCTCTCTCAACAAGCTTTCTCCAAGTCACTCCCCTCATCTCAGCGCCTGGAAGAAAAGCAGTCAAACCCTGTGCCCCCGCCCTCACGCTGCACTCAGCCATGACTGGGCCTGAGCTGAGTCTCCCTCGCCCCATCCTCCCATTCCAGAGACTTTATGGGCTGAGACGCTGATGCCAGTTCACTCACTTCTCTCTCTTTCCCTCTCTCTCCTCTTTCCATCATCCTCTACATCTCTTCCTCCCTCTTTCTTTCTGCCCCAGCCAGGGCCTGTCTTGCTCTTTCCTGTCTGTCTTTCTCCATCTGTGTGTCTGTCTCCACCTCTCTGGATCTTTCTCACTTTCTTGAAAGATCATAGATTCTAGAACATTTTAAGCTACCACTACTGTCCAGGGCACACTCTCAGGAGAGGAAAACCAGCCTGAGTCCAGCAGAGGACAATAGCAGGGAGGAACCCACTCTTAAGAATGCCCTGGGATAGGAGGAGCTCTGAAACTCATCTGCCTCCAGGCAGCACAGTCCTAATGAGGCCAGAGTGGGTAGGTCTCCTGCCTCCCAATTACTCCACCTACTTCTCCTTGTTGACATCCTGGGAAGGGCCAAGAGGTTTCTAAAGAAGGGGACTGGATTAATGTAGCACACCTACATCATCCTCCCACTCCTAGGAACCCACCCCAAAGTTCCTACAAAGACTCACACTCTCTCATACACAATACACACTCACCTAACAATCTGGCACCTCACTTGTATACAAACACAAATATTCATGGGCACAGACACACCACTCACAGATACACACAGCTCTCCCAACACAGATCCCCCCCACACACAGATGTGTATGCGCACACACACATATACACGCAGAGATCCCACAGGCGCCCAAAAGCACAGGGCAATGATTAATGTCCCCTCAGAAAAAGAAATTATATCGAATAAATTAAACTACTGTGGCAGCAAATTGAAAAATAAGGATGTAAATGAGGTTTGAATACTTAATATCGAAGACAAGGGGGGAACGAGAAGGGATTGCCGGATCCCCAGAGAGGGGAAAGGATGGTCCCTCCTGCCCCCAAATTTGTCTCTGGCTCCTGTCCAGACACCTCAGAATTGGTGCAGGGGTGGTCTAGGGGCTCAAGTCAGCACCAGGGACTCTCCCCCCCAGTGGCCATTGCAGAAAAGATCCCAGAACTTCTGAAAAGACTCAGGGAGGGAGGAGAGGGAGGGCCACCTGGCAGTACTGACAGCACCCCCTACACACATGGACACTTGTTTTCAGATAGAACACGTACTCCTTTTCAGCACCATCCTGGCATAAGGAGCTCACTACTCAACTCTCCCAGGCCCTGCCTGCCCACCCACATACACTTTGCTTACCCCTCAACACCCCAACCCCAAAGCTCCAAGTGCTCTCAGAACTCACCAGCCCCCTTATGGTCCTGGGATATATCCTAACACACACTGCTTGGAACACTTGCCTGCTAAGACTCCAGTGTCACAGCACAGTCCTGCCAACATCAAATACCCCTAGTGTCACTGCACAGTTCTGCCAACACCAAATACCCCTAGTGTCACAGCACAGTTCTGCCAACACCAAATACCCCCCAAACACCAGCATTACTTACATACACACCTAAGCTTACACACACACACACACACACACACACACTTCCCTTGGAGCATATCAGGACATAGCCCAGCCACCCCCTCCCCAAACAAACCAGTCTCTCCTCTCTCTCTCTCTCTGTCTCTCTCTCTCTCTCACACACACACACAGAAACATAGACACACACATATGCACGTGCATGCACGCAGGTACACATGCACACAGTGGAGTAGCCCAGCCACCTCAGAAACTGGGGAGGGGTGGCAGGGTTAGGAGAGGCTTTTCTTTCCCTCTAAGCTTTAAACATTTCTTCCTGCGCGCGCGCGCGCGCGCACACACACACACACACACACACACACACACACACACACACACGTGCTGCTGGGAGCACGTCCATCCAGCCTCCATCTCTCTTTCTGCCTCCACCTGTATGGCCAGCTCAGTTTCCCTCGCTGTGCTGGTCAACTACGTCTCCCCCTTTCCCCGTCGCCTTTGTCTTGGACACCCACATACCCCTGGCTCCCCTCCTCCCCGCCGGCCGCCGGGCCCTGGGCCGCCCCCCTCCGCCCCCGTCCCTTCCCCTCCTCCGCGTCGCTCGCTGTCGTCTCTGTTCATATATATTTAGTATTTATTTACAAGGCTGGGTTTTTTCCCTGGGCGGGAAGCCAGCCGTGCACAGAAATCCTTAAGATGCTATAAAGCTGGTGAGGTATAAAATGGAAAGTGGTTAGTGCGCTGTTTGGAGATATCTCACCGGCGGCCGGGCCCGCGCCGCCCAGCCGCCCGCTGTAAATCTCCCGGAGTTTAGCGCGCTCATTTGCAGCCGGCCGGAGGGAGGCGCGGGCGGGGAAGGCGCCCCCCAGCGCCCGCACCTTCTGGAGAGGCTGTGGGCCCACCAGGCACCGCTCGCTCCTTGAAAAGACCCCTTCTGGGGAAACAAAGGTCCCTTGGCGTGCCTCTTCTGAGATTCACCACGTCCCCAAAAAGGACTGACGGAAAGAGGAGTAACGACTCTGAGTCAGGAGGTGCCTTAAGAGCCTGACAGCCCCCCACCCCGCCCCGCGACCTGACAGTACCCCCACCTCGCCTGCACCTCTTCCCAGGAGCCTGTTTTACTTAGCCATCCATCTCTAAAGGGCCGGTGAAATGGGAGCCCCGAGGTGACCCTGGCTAGGAGGTCTCTCAAAAACAGAGCAGAGTTTAGAGGAGCCCCCATGGAAATTCTGTCTGAGTAGGAGCCAAGGTTCTGCCCTAAGCTGGGTGCTCTCACCTCCCCAGCCCCAGTTTCCTCTTCCTTAGTGGGCTCCGGAGAGTGAACGAGTGGAAGCAGGCAAAGGATTCAACACAGTGCCTGGTATGCAGTAGGTGCTCAGTAAATGCTAAATAGTGTTATTTGTGCCCATGAGCTCAGCACTTTGTTCATCCACATAATCAGTTAGTTGCTCAGTTACTCCTTTATCTAGTCAGCTAAGCAGGCTTCCATGCACTCATCCATTCTGTGGCTCTAAGCAGGGCCATTCTAGCTCTGAGAGTTGGGCAGAAAGCAACAGGGCTCCAGTCTGGCTGGGGTGGTGGGTCTCTACCAAAAAGGTAAAGAACCACTTCTGGATTAAGCAGCATTATAGAGCAGCTGGAAGGAAAGGTCTCACCCTGCACATCAGCCTGTCCATCAGCCACTGCCCAGTCCTTTGAGCTCCTGTGGCCTGAGAGTCACAGGAGGAGAAGCAGGCCCTATCTGCAAGGAGCAACTAGACTGTGAACCCCCAGAGGGCAACTCTCATCTCCTGCTCACCACCTCACTAGCAGAGCCAGAGCTGGCTCTCAGGAGCTGTCAGTAAGTGCACTTTGATTGATGAAGTGGGAAGGCTGAACTCTGCCACACTCCCCTCTTGCTCTAGAGAGATGACACACCTGTCATACAGCTTGCACACGCACATCCCAGCTCACCTGGACACATGTCAGGAGGGCCAGGAGTAATGATAGGGAGCTCTTAGGTGGTCACTGTCCAGATTAGAAAGCTCAGAAGAGCCAAGTCTATGTCACATAGCCACGTCCTAGCCAGTTTTGCTGAATTGGTTGATTTGTTCACTTATTCATTCACTTATTCAACAAGGGTTTACTGAGTCTCGGAATGAGAGAGACGTGAATGAACATTACTTAGTCCTGGCTCTCAAATAATAACAGTATCAAAAAAGCTGTTGGGAGGGTATAAGCTTCCTAGGAAGCTCATAAGGAAAAACCTAGGAAAGAAAAACCATTGCCATGGAGGGAAAGATAATAATAATAATAATAGCAATCATACTAGCAGCCAGCAGGCACCTTGCTAAGCATTTCACCAGGAATATTCAAAAGATAGCTTTGCTCCAATGGTATTTTATGGAGGATTGGAATATTAGCAGGCAGAGATGAGCCAGGATATTAGAAGGGGATGCCATTCCAAAAGGAGAGTGCCACAGGCAGAGGAAAAGCATGAGTGGTGCTCAGAGGTGGGAAACACTGGGTGGGTACTGTTTAGGGGAACCACTCTGAGTTGGCAAATACCAGCATAAAGGAAAGTAATGGGAAGGATTGGAGAGAGGGGTGGGCAGGGGCCAGATCATGAAGGGCTATTAATATCAGACTAAGGAGTTTGCATTTTATATAGTAGGCAATGGGGAGCTATTGAGAGTTTTTGAGCAGGAGAGTAACATGATCAGAGTGATGCTTTAGGAAAATTAACCTGGCAGCAGTGTGTAGAACAATTGGAGACCATGAAACTTAAAGGCAGAAGAAGATGCCTGTGCCCATCCTGGTGACTGGTACATGGAAGGCACTCAATAACAGTTTGTTGGTTGAATTGAGGTGACCTACATGAGGCATAATAAGGGCCTTCATGGGGATGGTGCTGATGGTGGGACAAAGATGAGTAAAGAGACATAAGGAACTATCTCTGTTAATTGATCGAAAGTAAGAATGAGGATGAGGTAAGAGAGAGAGATTCCAAGGGTTCTGTGAGGGTCAATGGTAAGTGACAGGGGAGTTACAAGTTGTCACTGGTTTAGGAGAGACTTATAAGTTTGGTTTTCCACACATTAGCCTTGCACTGCCTGAACTGTGGACTTAGACCTCAAAGGAAGCTTTGAACTAGAGGTAGATGTTTCCATCACTTGCTGAAGGTGCCAGAGTACGTGAGAACTGCTGGGAGTCTGCAGGGGAGGATGGCAGAGAGCTGAATGAGAAGCAGGAGAGAGCAATGGGCAAGTAGCCAAGAGAGGAGTGAGCTTAAAGGAGTGAGGGACTGCCAAGGGCTCCTTCCATGGGGCGTGGCCTGACAGTCAGATGTGGGGTCTGTTGGTCAGAAGGTTTGTCAGGAGGCCAGGGCAACCTTGTGGAGGGAAGTTCGGGTGGAGTGGAGGCAGCTGATGCCAGGCTGGAAGGCAGAGGGTACCAGTGTGTAGATGGACACCACACAGCACTTATGGATGCTCAGTTACCTGCCTATTGCTCACACCAAACCCACAGACTTGCTGTTGTTCCCCAGAGGTCCCCTTGTTCTTTTCCTGGATGGAGTGGCTGCCAGGCTGGCCTGGAGAGGAAAGTGGAAATCAATGAGATGGACTGTTCCTCATCCTGGGATCCCCCAAACCCTCCAATCTCAGCACACTAGGAGGCTTGCTGGGTTCATGTTATTTACTTGGCTGCAAACCATACCACCACACTCTTCTCTCTGATGCAGGTTACACGCAAGCCCAGTGGTCCCATGCACATGCTTGGCCATCCTCTTCCCTGCCACTGGAGATCACGCTGGTCCACAGCCTGCTGCTCTGTCCTTGGCTGGACTCTCTAAGCACTTGAGCTGGTGATACCCCAAACCAAGGAGTATAGGAAGTAGCTGGAGTTTGGGAGGCAGAAGGGACAGGTCCCAGAATCTTACTTCCCATTTAGGAGGAGCAAGGCACAGGAGGTGGTGTGGGCCCCCACCCTCCTGGAGGGGACCTGCAATCCTAAATGCCCCCGCGCCTTCTCCATATTGTGGGAAAAGCTGCTGCATCCATCACTGTCAGGCATCGAGTTTGAATAAATTTGAATGCACTGAGCCGTGGGCTGCAGTTTCTATAATATCACTTTCCAGTTTGAATATTTCACTTACTTTTTTTTTTCAAATTTCTTTTTATCCAACAGTTTCTCCTCCTTTTCATCTACCCCCGCTGCAGTCGAGCTCTGGATATAGAGAGAGGACAGTGCCTCGAGGGTGTCTGAGATGGGAAGAGTCAGGCCTTTGCCAGCTCTGGCATCTCTGTCCTCCCACCCACTGGGATCCCAACCCAATTCATGTTCTTCTTGTGCAAATGCGGAAATAGCAGCTGGACAATGAGCCCCCCTCACACTGCCCATCTTCTGCATGGGCAGACCAAGTGTGCCAGGGCCCTGCTTCTTCCTTATAGGAGTCTGAGCCTCTCACCTTCTGACCTTCCATCACACAAGCTGCACGCATAGCCTGACACATTGATTTTTAACTAGATATTAATGGTAGATTGCAGTTTCCCACTAGGAAGCTTGATCCTAAGTCCCTCCAGACACTGTCCTGCCTTCCTCTTTAAATAAAGGACTCTCAGTTCTATATCCGTTCGCCATTTCCCTACAGCTCTTCACTCCCCACCCATCAGTGTGGTACCAGTGCAGCCGTACCTTCTGGATGAGGGCTGTTGGTAGGGAGGAAGGACCAGAGTCTTGCCAGTGCACTCCAGAGAAGCACCCCAGGTCCTGGCCACAAACCCCCATGATGTGCTAGACCTTAGTTGGTGCCACCTCCACTTCCCACCCAGAACTCAGGGGCCAGGGAGAGTGAGGGGCAAACAGAGAGAGTCCACAGGGACAAACAATAAGGATTGCATTGGAAGTGGAGTTCAGGTGAGGATGAGGAGGTGAAGAGGTTGAGAAGGGCCTTGTGGGGAACTTCTGAGTCTATATCTCTCCACAGGAAGGTCTGGCCGCACAGTTCCTCGGGCCATGCATAAGGCATGCCCACTACACTGACAATGTCTAGAGGGCAGTGACCATCCACGAGGCTCATAGTGACACTGATACTCAGTGAGGACACTCTGCTACAGAGGGTACACCGACCAGCCAGTGGATATCGAGTACCCAACCATCTAAAAAGGTCTCATGACACTGACAATATGAGCATCCTTAACTCTCCAAAGAGGTGCCACCTTCTAGACCATCTCCCCTGGAGACATTGTTCAAAGAGCACGTTCTCCTCCTCCTGCCAGAAACAGCATTTACTTCAAACACGAATAGTCCCCCACAATGCCCACATCTACCATACTAGGCAGGCATGGTGGAGGGTCGGGGTGGGGGGAAGAGAGAAGCAGGAGGCTGAAAGGCTTAGTGAGCCATTACTTTTTGGAGGTAATGGTGTGGTTGTGTGCCTGGCCTTCTATGCTCATACTTAGGTCATGGAAAGGCAGGAGACAGGGGAGAAAATTATCAGATTTTAGAGACCTCACATTGTGGTTGGAAAATGAAATTGTCACTAAGTGTAATACTTTATGCTTTGCCATATTCAAAGGAGATTTAGGAAACACACATAGAGTTAAAGAAAAACAGAGAAGACATTTAGAGACCACTAAAGGTAGGAGAGAGATAAACTGACCTGAGACCTTGTGGGAGAGTGTATGCTGGTAGCGTGGCCGCCAGAGGCTGGGCCACTGGTCAGGGTGCTCACAACCCTGTGGGTTCAGGTAGTCTGGGAAGGGTTTTCTGGAGGCAATAGAACCAGTCTGGGGACTTAACAGATGGCAGAAGTTCTACAGGAAGAACAAACAGAGGACCAGAGCAGCAGGAACAGAATGAGCAAAGTCAGAGAGAGAAATGGACTGAATGTGTGGCCAGTGCTGGGCCAGGGAGAGGGAGGTTAAGTTTGTGGTGGGGTGAGCAGGTGGAGAGGTACGCTATAGGGGCAATGAAGAGAAGAGAGAGGAACTGTAGGCCATGGGTGGAGGGGTGGTGGGTGGTCAGCGTGCAGGGAGCAGTCAGCAGGCGCCTTGGACTAGGTTGCCCAAATCCCAGTCTTCCCTAATTCTAACACAGGCTAATTGGCACCCTTTTCCCGGAGCACCCCCACTCCTCAAGAGCTCAAATGCAGCACCCCAGCAAAGAGAGAACTCACTAGGGGAGGGCGAGCCATGCCCGGAGAAAGAGCTGAGGGTAGGTAGGGGTGAGACTTCCCTCCCCCCACACCCCTTGTGGCCCAGCCAGGCCTGCAGCAGGACGGATGGTGACATGAAGGGAGAGGCTCTCCTGCCGCACCATGACAGATGATTGACTCGAAACAATATCTAAGGCGATCAGGATAAAGTGCTGGCCATTTCAAGGCTCAGCAGAATTCAGATTCTAATTAGACTTCTCACCACATTCCAAATAAAAATGGTTCCCCTGGTATCCTCTTTGCCTATCAGGTGTCTCTCCCTGATCGCTGGAACAAAACGCATAAAGAAAGTGATTAAAGCCATAACAAAGGCATAAAATTGGAATTATCGCTGCCACCACATCTGGGAGCACCGAGTGTCACCACACCGCCCCCTCCTTCCCAAACCCACGCACACACAGAAGTCCTGCCCCATCACAGCTCCTGGCTGGGCACTCTGCAATGACAGCCGTCAGATGGGTGAGGGGGTGGGGGCTCTCTGTATAACTAGGGGGTCCAAGGAGCCAGGGGTTAGAGATAAGGAGGTGAGAGAAGTCAGTGAATGAGGGGCTCCAGGCCCGGGGACAAGGGGGTGAGTAGACCAAGGAGTGAGGGGTGGGGCCAGACAGTGGTCACTGACTCGACACTTACTAGTTGGGGCTCTTGCCTTGATAACCTCACTACCTCCAGGACAGGCGTGTGTGCATGTCACAACATGCCATAAATTTTCCCAAGCATCTCACATGGTATCTATTTCTGTTGAGAGCCTCCTGCGCTGCCAACAGACCAAAAGTCCCCCAATTGACCCACTGCCCAGGCCACTGGACCCAGTGTTGGTGTTCGGTTCTCTTTCCCAGCCTACTCCAATGTGGGGCACCTACCCCCCAGAAACTACCAAGTCCTCCCTGGTCCCCAGCATGTGTGTGCACAACCAGCATGTAATCCAGAGGCCTCAGTCCCCTACAAGACACATTTGTGCTTGCGCAGGCGCGCGCGCGCACACACACACACACACGCACACCATGCCATAACAATACCCTCATGTGGTATGTACACTCTGGAAATATAGCAAAGGTCCCATCTCAGCAGGGGTCCTGGCAGAGGGGGCTCTTAGGCCCCATCTCAGAAGGGGGTCCTGGCAGAGAGGTCTCTCAGCCTCTCCAGCTCTCCTGCCTCCCTACTGCAGCCCCTATCTGCCCCTCATGGCCAGTCTGGTACCTGGCACTGGGCAGCCTTGCTCCCTGCGTGGGGTGGGTAAGGCGGGCGGGAGGTCCAGAGGAGGGTGAAGGAGTGGGAGCGGGGCTCTGAGCGGGGACGATATAAAATTAAAAGGTAAAAAGCAGGAACGCAAATGGAGGGTGCTTTCAGCTTTCACATTATTAATGACTCTTCAAAAAATCGGCGAGTTTTCCAATCTTCTCTGAGAAGCGCTTGAAGGAGCTCACAGATGAAACTGACCTTCAAAATGTTCTTTGGTCTTTAGTTAAGAAATTCGCTCGCCATTATGGCATCATTAGGGAAACAAGGATAAAATTACTCCATGGTTAATGACCTATAGTATCTCCCCACCAAAATTTGTTTCAGATCTAATAAAACTGTGCTTAACACACTCGGATGAGTTATGAGGACTGTTCTGCAGGGTATTAAAATGTGGAAAATAGATTTTCCGAAGCTGGGGGGACTGGACTTTTTGAATCAGATAGCAGAATGGAATTTTCTGGGCAATAAATTCTTCCATGTCTCAATTTCATCTCGAGCTCTCTCTCTCCTGCCTGCCTCTGCCCCCCTCTCTCTCTCCCTCATAGTCTCTCTTTCCCCCTCCTCTCTCTCTCTGTCTCTCTCTCTCTGTCTCTCATCTTTTCCTAAAATATTGAAGCAACACAGAAACCTTTCAAATTTGAAGCCTACATAAACTTTGAGAAAAGCAGAGTGGCAGAAGCCGTGTGTGTGTGACAGAGGAAGGCTGTGTGTGTACACACAAGTTTGGTTGTCCTGCCTGTCTCACAGGAGTGGAGGCAAGACGGCAGCTTCCCCCACCACCTCCCTCGCCCAAGTGCCTCTATATACACCCAAAGTGGGAATGCCACCCTCGCTCTCTCTGCCCCTGGCCAAGATGGCAGATCTCATCTTCTCCCCAATCACAGAGCATGCCCTCACTAATCACCCTTGCTAGTATATCCCTTCCCCCAGGGCCTCGACACACACCAAGGCCAGGTGTCAGCATGTAAGAGAGTACACCTGTCCCTGTCCACCCCAAACTTCATGGTGATGGAAAGGGGGTTGGCTGCACTGGCCTTGGGAGGGTCGGAGCGGCCCCGTTTCACACATACACGTGCAGATGAACACATGCTAGCACTGCTGATAGGCACACCCAGATGTCATGGCCAGCCCGGCTGGAGGCTGAGACCCGAGCCCCGGGCCCAAGCAGTGGCTGAAGGTTTTTGGGGGCTGAATACTGCCGCGGAGAGAGGTGGCTGGCGAGGTAATGGCATTTTGCTCTCTTTAAACTTTAATCTTTCCTATTAATTCCCTGCAACTGGAGAATGTGTGAGAGTTAATGTTCCGTGAACGTGTTTCGCACTCGGCAGTCTCTTCGAGCTAATTACCTTCAGGTGCTAAATGGAGGGAAATTGCAATCCATTTGGATGTGAAAAAATTTCGCCTTCCCGTCCCCTGTGAGACATCCTTTTTCCTGAGTGCTGCAGAAAGAATGCTCTCTGGGTGGGAGTTTTTTTCCTAATGTTTTTTTTCTTTGGCCCTCTCCCCCGCCCCCTTTCTCCAAGAGTCTGGGTTTTGCAGGACAGTGATGGTTGGAGACTAGAGGAGGCTGGGCCTCAGCAAAAGGTCCAAGCCTGCTTAGACCAGGTGAGAACGGACTTCCTTCCATGCAGGGGAGCCATCCTGGCTGAGAATCTGGCCCCCACCCCTTAGAGGCCCTGGAGTGGAAGTGTATTTACACGCTTAATAACACGCTTATTACCAATGTTTCTCAGCTGCTAGGTTTTGAATACAGATATAATAGAATTTTACAAGCCACATAAAAGCTGTCCTTCTCTCGAACCCTTAACTGGGGTGGCTAGTAGGGTGGAGGACAGGGAATGGAGATGAGGACAGGCTTGAGGAGAGAAGGAATAAAAATGGGCCACAGGATGAGAGGAGAGGAAACAAGAGTAAGGTGGGAAGAAGATGGGCCATAAGATACCAGGAGTGCCCAGGAGGGAGGCACTGCGGCTAGGAGTCTGCTCTTGAAATCCTTTAGTCCCAAGCACACTCACCTTAGTGAAGCACCCATCCCATCCTCAACTTCTGATCTCAAACCTCAACCTGAAAAAAGCCTCACAAAACAGATATCTAATCTGATCACCTCCCTGTGTCCTGGGTCCAGCCTACTAGCCTTTGCAAACCCTATTCCTTAAGGTAGGTTGGGATAAGGAGCTGCCAAGATATAACATTTTGCTTCTCCCACCCAACAGGGAACAGGCTAGTTTAAAAAACAAGAGAGAGCTCTCCTGGGGTAAGAAGAACTCCACTTAAGAGAGGATTTGGACCTCCCTGGTGGCTGTGTGTTTAGCTCTCCCGTTGGAGTTTGCTCTCTGACCTACGTGTGTCCTACTTTTGAGGAAACAGCCATTTTTCCCAGCAATAAAGGGAATACATTGGGAAAATATGGAAGTGGCTTAGCTTTATTTATTTTTAAAAGATTTCTGTTCTGGAGAAATTTAAAATATATATTTATAAAAACCTCCATTGGCCCATCACCTAGCTTTAACAATTATCAACATGTGGCTGATCTTATCTATATCCCCTGCTCTCTCCCTCAGGGTTATTTGAAAGCAAATCACATCCAATCAGTTCTTCCATAAATATTGCAATATATATTTCTAAAAGTTAAGGATTTTTAACATAACCACAATATCATCATCTCACCTGATAAAAATTAGCTGTAATTCTTTACTTGCATCAAATATTCATTCAGTGTTCAAATTTCCCTGAACTGAGTTCCAATCAAGGTCGGCGTGGTATATGAGGTTGATGTGGCTCTTAGGGGTTTTTTTTTTTTTATTCCAAAAATTATACTTTCCCCCCTTGGAACTAATGGGAAAAACTATGGACCATTTGTTCTATGGACTATCTTTTATTACAGATTTTGCCAATTGCATCCTGTTTTTCTGTCCCATTACATTGGTAGGTTCTAAAGTTTCTTGGCTTCAAGTTTGATATTTTGGGCAAAAATACTTTACGGGTGGTGTGAACTTACTATTGTATCACATCAAGGGCACATAATTTCTCACTGTCTTTCTTTTCATAATATTCAGACTAATCAGTGGGTTTAGTTGCTGCCAATCTATCTGTCCATTATAAACTTCTCTTTAGCTTTTTTTCTCTCTGTTGGCTTTTCATCTAATGGTTTTAACAGCCATTTATTATTATTGACTAGATCCACTATTTTATTGGTGGCTGTTGGATTTGTTTTAAAATTGTTTATTTTCCCCAACTTTTTATGTTGAAAAAATTTTAATCCACAGAATAGTTATTTCAATGAGCTCATTGTTTCAATGAGCACTCTTACATTCTGCCACAGATCCACTACTTTGTAACTATTAATATTTCCCCCATATTTGCTTTATTTTGCCCTTTCTCTTTCTGAAACAGTTGTGTGTTAGTTGCTAACTTAGTGACATTTCACCACTAAATATTTGTTTGTTTATTGATTGATTGATTTTGAGCTCTGTTCACTGGGCTGGAAGTACAGAGGCATCATCATCGCTCACAGCACCCTCAAACCCTTGAGCTCAAGTGATCTTTTGACCTCAGCCCCATGAAGTGGAACTACAGGTGTCTGCTACCACACCTGGCTAATATTTTGTGTTTTTTGTGGAGATGAGTCTTGTTGTTCAGGCTGGTCTTCAACTCCTAATCTCAAGCAATCCTCCTGCCTTAGCCTCCCAAAGTGCTAGGATTACAGGCAGCAGCCACCACACAGGGCCAGCATTTATCTTTTAAGAACAAAGACATTCTTCTATGTTGCAAAGTACATGCACTGCTAGGAAATTTACTGTTTATCTAATATAAAATCTATATTCAAAAACCCCTGCATTACCCCAATAATGTCCTTTATAGCTACCTTTAACCTCATTCTCAGATCTTGGGTTGCATTTGCTTATTCTGTCTCTTTCATCTTATTTACTCTGGAATAGTTCCTCAGCTTTTTCTGTGTGTCTTTCATAAATGTGGTTGTTTTGGAAAGTCCATGCAGAACGTCCCTCAGCTTGGACTTGTCTGATGTTTCCTCCTGATTAAATTTAGGCTACATATTTTGAGCAGAAATACCACATTGGCGATAAGTCCTAAGTGCATCACATCAGGGACACATGATTCAGTTTCTCTCATTACTGGTGACAAGTTTGGTCATTTTTAAGGTGGTATCATCCGGATTTCCCCATTGTAAAGGCACTTTTCCTTCTTTATAATTAATACATTATATATGGGGGAAACTGACTCTATGTGAACATCCTGTTCTGTAGACAGTTTTCATCCAGGAGTTTTAGCATCCATTGATGGTATTGCCTGGATCAAGTATGACTATGGTAGCTACAAGTGATGAATTTCCTAATTCTATAATTACTTCTACCTTTATTAGTTGGCATTCTTCTGTAGTGGTATTTACTTACTTATTTTATTTAATTAAATTTTTTTTTTTTTTTGAGACAGAGTCTCACTTTGTTTCATTTGGTAGAGTGCCGTGGTATCATAACTCATAGCAATCTCATACTTTTGGGCTCAAGTGATCCTCTTGGCTCAGTTTTTTCATTTTTAATAGAGCTGGGTCGCACTCTTGCTTAGGCTGGTCTCAAACTCCAGAGCTCATGCAATCCACCCACCTCGGCCTCTCCAGTGCTGTGATTATAGGTGTGAGCCACTGTGCCTGGCCTGGTATTTATTTTTAATAAGGAAAACTCTTCCTTATTAAAGAAGTCCTACTCAGTGGATGACAGGCAGGCTCAGTACCTGCTCTGTGTGGGGCTGACCTGCCACCATTATTGGAGCCCTTAGGCCACAATGAACCAGGGCCTCTGAATTGGCAGATGTATGAAGACCCTTCCTACTAAAGAGGAGATTCTTTAAGCCATGTTAATAAAGCAGCAAGTGGCAAAAAGTAACCTGAGCTAGCTTAAGCACAAAGGGATATTTGCTAAGAATATCCCTGAATACCTCACACATTTGGTCTTGGGAGGGGGCAAAGGCCAAAGCAGTCTTTGTCCCTAGAAGTCAAAGCCTACTGGCCTTCTTCATGATGCTGCTAATGCCACTCTGCTTGTGAGCACCCTGGTCTTCGTCAGTTTAAATTCCCAACTCCTAAGAAGAGAAATCTGATTGGCTCACTTTGTTAGGTATTTCATGTTGCTTCAACCAACTATGACCCAAAGTGGCTTCAGGAAATCTACTCCTATGGGTAGAGAAAGTAGTTCCCAAAGATGCTATGCAGATACCCCAAGAGGTGCAATAAATTAACTCACAAATTCTCCAAAGGATGGGCAGATAAAAACTCTTGAGAAGAACAACTCCATCAAGGGACCAACAAGCCTTGGGACCAACAAGGCCACAATACCAAGTCCCATGGACCAATCATAGTCTAATAGGTTTGGGTGTTCAATGATATACTATGTACAATAAGAGAGATGTCCAGAAGGTACAATTCTGAGTGTCTGTACCTGTCTGGTTGGGTTGAAGCTGGACCACCAGATTCTAATCCAACTTCAGAATTGGCGATTTCTATAGATGGTGAGACTCACCCAGCTTCCTGCCACTTTGTCTTCCTATCACCTGATCCACTACAGTGGTTCTCAACCTTCCTAATGCCGTGACCCTTTAATACAGTTCCTCATATTTTAGTTGTGGTGACCCCCAAACATAAAATTATTTTCGTTGCTACAAAGTGTCACAGTATTAGGAAGGTTGAGAACCACTGCACTGAAAGGACGTATATCAAACACTCTACTTTGGCCCCAAATCCCACGTTCCCTTAGGTCCCTCCCACCCACAGAAATGAGTTTGAGAGAAACACCAATGGTACATCAGTGGTATTGGATATTTTTGAGTCCCCAGAGGATTCAGTTCTTTCCCAGACTAGTTTATTATCCTTGCCCATTACTAGTGGGGAAACTATGGTTAGTGGTTTCTTTTTCTCACTCTTTGACTTTGCAAAATTCAAATACTAAGTTTTCAGTAACGTGTACCTAACTCATGCAAAAATTATAAGCTGTACATGAAGAATATAGTGTGTTTATTTCCAGTAATGCCCCGTCTTGATGTTCACAAGGTGGGCTGGACACACCCTGCCTAGGCACGTGCAAGGCAATGTAAATGCAGTCAGGGCAGGAAGCTAGCTGTCCATCAGCTCCCCAGCCATAGCAGAAGAGCCTGCCCTGGCTGGACTCCAGCTGCTCTGGCAGGATCTCCCCAGATCTTGCTTAGTAAATCTCTGTTGAGTTGCTACTTTCATCAATAAATAATGTCCTGCTCTATCCCTATGAATGCTTTCACTCTTAGATTCTTGTCTGATATTGGTATTGCTAGCCTAGCTTCCCTTTGGGTAATTTTATATTTGCCTAGGGTGTCTTCTTCTATATCTTCATTTTCAACCTTCTTGTGACTACATGTTTTATGCAAGTCTTTTGTGAACTCTTTAGACCTATTTTATTAAGAACCCAATTTGAAAGTCATCTGTAATAGGCAAGTTTGATATGTTGGCATTTATTGTGATGAATGCTTCTGGACTTAATTCTGTAATCTTATTTTCTGTTTACTATTTACTATGCTTTTTCTCCCCAGCCTTCCCTCTGTTGTTTTGCCCTCTTTCATGCCTTCTATAGTATTGATGAAATTTTCTTTATTCTTTCTGTTTTTTTATTTTCTTGTCTACTGGGTTGGAAGTTAAACACTGTATTTTTAGAGAAATAAGTTACTTTTAACATGCATATTTTACTTAATAAAGATTTAAGTCAATCTCTGTTTCTGTTCTTTTAAATAGTAGAAGAATCTTTGAATGTGAACCAAAACTTTTCATCTTTCATGTCATTTATTATTATTTTAGTTCCATCATATGTGTTATACTTTCAAAATTGTAATTATTATCATTATTTAGGTTTATGTACATATTTACCAATTTCTTTGCTTACCATTGCTTCTTATAGCCCAATTATTCCTTTTGAGTACACTTTCTTTCTTGCCAAATCACGATGTATAGAAATTCCTTTAGCAAAGATCTGTGAATAGCAAAGTCTTTCATTTGTATCTGAGATTGTCTTTTGTTACCTTTTATGTTGAATGATAAGTATCTGGGTATCAAAATGTTTTTGTTTCATTTTGTTTGTGTTTTTGTTTTGGACAGGACCTCACTCTGTTGCCCAGCTAGAATGCGATGGCATCATCACAGCTCATTGCAACCTCAAATTTCTGGACTCAAGCAATCCTCCTGCTTCTGCCTCCCACATAGCTGAGACTACAGGTATGCACCATTGTGCCTGGCTGATTTTTCTATTTTTTGTGGAAACGAGCTCTTGCTATTTGTCCAGGCTGCTCTTGAACTCCTGGGCTTACCTGATTCTACCACTGTGGCCTATCAAATTGCTAGGATTCCAAGTGTGAACCTGCACCTGGCCTGGGTATAGAACTTTAATTTGACAGCTATTTTCTTTCAGCATCTTCAGGGTGTAATTATATATCCTTTGGTTTCTATTGCTCCTAATGAGAAGCATGTCTGTCTGTCATTGCTGATTGCTTATAAGACTTCTGTTTTTGCTATTTTGCAGTCATACTACAATGTGTTTAGATGTAACCCATTTTTGTTTATTCTGCTCAGATATCCACACACATTCTTTCTTATTGAAAATTAATTTCTGCATTCAATACTAGATAATATTGGGTGGAGGACAGAACTACAAGAGGGACTCTACCTAACAAATTCAAATATTGTGAGTTTGTTGTCTGTACCCTCACATTAACCTGGAAAAAAAAAATGGAAAAGAAGATCAAAAGGGAGAGGCAAAGAATTTCATACCTTCCCCCAATACTAGTGCTTCTGGATAAAGCAGAAATGTGCTCTAGAAAAAAAAATACTAGAAAATATATCTTCATGTATTTCTTCTCTTTCTGTGTTACCTTCTTCTGGAATTTCTAATGTCTCTATTGGGCCTTCTTATTTTATTCTTTACATCTCTGAACTTCTCTTTCATATTTTCTATGATGTTAAGTCTATGAGTTGTATTTTAGGTACTTTCCAATATGTATTCCAATTCACTAATTCTCTCTGTAGCAGTGTTTTCAAGTGTTTATTTCTTACATGAGTTGTTTTAATTTAAACATTGTTTTCTATGAATTCTTTTTGATTTGTTTCAACTCTGCTTCCCCTCCCCCACTATGTCTTATTCTTGCCTTTTTGATTTTATTTTTCTATTTATTTTGTAATACTTTAAATGTATTTATTTTAAAATCATTTCCATATCTTTTAATCTGTAAAGTTATTTGAATTGGTCAATGCATTGTTTTTGCTGATTCTTTCTTATAGTGACTCATTTCTTCTCATTGTTTATAGTTTTTGATTATGAACTTGTCTCCAACAGAACTTGATTTCCGCAGGAGACTTTCATGCCCTTAGTCAGGAGGCATTATGTTGAGTAGTTTTGCCTCTGTTAAGACCTTATGGATTTTACCATTTCTAGAACAATTTGTTAGTTATTTTGTTGAATTGAGTTTTCCAGAGCTTGTGAGTAGTGCAAATTTGTAACCCATCCCCATGTTTGGTGAAGTATTAGGGTTTTAATTTCTCAGAGATGACTCACTTTTTACCCTTAGGCCCAGAAAGATGACAAGCTACTCTAACCAAGTCTCCATTAGTCAGCAGAATTCCATTACATGGTCAGGTAACACTCACTGCTCCTAACATTGTGAAGGAAACTTAGTTCCAGTTCTACAACATGAAGAGGGCTGGGTCTTGCTCTTCTTTCTTTATTATAGTTAAATTCTAGCTCTTAAGAGTATAATTTGTGCTCTGATCTCCCCTTGAGCACCTTGGCTTTCAGTTTTCTTTTCATTCCCAGCACCTAGGGACCATTTACTACTTTAAATATGATTATATAGGCTGAGTCCAGTGGCTCATTCCTGTAATCCCAGCACTCTGGGAGGCTGAGATGCGAGAATCACTTTAGGTCAGGAGTTCAAGACCCACAAGCAAGACCCTATTTCTACTAAAAATAGAAAAAGTTAGCTGGCATTGTGGTAAGTACCTATAGTCCCAGCTACTTAGGAGACTGAGATCGGATGATCACTTGAGCCCAGGAGTTTGAGGTTGCTGTAAACTTGGCTGATGTCATAGCTCTCTACCCTGGGGCAACAGGGTAAGATTCTGACTCAAAAAACAAATATGTGCAAAAGTGGAAACCTAATAAACACATTATATATATATATAAAATAATTAAAAAACAAAAACAAATATGTGTTTATATAGTTTTAAAGTATTGTATTTTAGGACTGGGCATGGTGGCTCACACCTGTAATCCTAGCACTCTGGGAGACCAAGGTTGGAGGATTGCTTGAGCTCAGGAGTTAGAGACCAGCCTGAGTCAGAGCAAGACCCCATCTCTAAAAATGGTCAGGCATTGTGGCTGGCACCTGTAGTCCCAGGCACTCAGGAGGCTGAGGCAGGAGGGTTGCTTGAACCTATGAGTTTGAGTTGCTGTGAGCTATGATGCCATGGTACATTAGCCAGGGTAACAAAGTGAGACTGTCTCCAAAAAATTATAAAATAAAAAATAAAGTGTTATATTTTACATATTTTAAAATTTATCATATGTACAATTATTATAAAGTTTACATTTCTAGAGGGGGATGTTTTATCAGCTATGTCTGCCACATTACCTGAAAACTCCATATATTTTCATGTCTATGATCCAGTCCATCTCTCCCACTAGGTTATAATTCTTTTAAGGACAGAGCATTTCCATTCACATTATTATTCAACTCAAGTACTTAGCCTAATTCTCTGCACTGAGTAGGTCCTCAGTAAATGTTGTCGCTATTTTTTCATCTTGTTATTGTTTTTACTATTTATAAACTCAATGTGTAAGGGTGACAGAAAACCATATTCTGTATCTGCTATGAGCATTTAAAGTATACATTCAGAATGCCAGCCTTTGGCATTGTTCATCTGAATGTCATTATTCATGAACAACATCTTCTTCAATCATCTTCAAGGACAAGTCATCATCTATTAGACCAATGTTTCTCAAAGCACATGTTGCAATCCATTAGCATGCCATGAAATCAATTTAATGAAATAGAATAAAATAGAAAATAAAATATCAGAATGCATTGCATATATAAAAGCAGGTACTTCTTAATCAAACTTTTGTTTCAGGTGTGTATGTATGTGTGTGTGTATGCTGGGTCACCATGCAAAATTTATTTCAGGATATGGGTGAGGGTAAAAACGTCTAATAGTCATTAATTAGCAATATTCCACTTTCCCCTGAGATCTCTATTTAACCCACTACCCATTTATAAGAGGTCCACCTTTGAGAGCAAAAATTACTTCCAAAGCCAGAAAAACTAAACATCTATCCTTTCCATGCAAAATTCTTAGAGTGCATCAAGCCCCAGGGACGATAGAGGATCCCGCAGTGGTCCAAGCTGCCCCCGACTGGAAGTCCCACAAGTGGTCAAGGATAATCAGGACTCCCTGTGATTCTCAAATATTCCCTGTGCTCTGGGCTCCTATACTTCACCCTAATCCTCCTTCCTCAGCTCTCTGGGCAAACTTTCCATCTGATAGGGAGCAGTCCTTTGAGACCCTTACATGCTGCTTTCTCATGGTCTTGACCCCTAGGACAGCTCCTTGAATGTGGCTCTCAGGCCACAGATAATATGCACCTGAGAGGACAATTATTCCATTGTACTTAGCTCCCAGAAAAACTGCCATCTGCAGAACTTCCCTACATAGTTCAGAAGGTAGAAGTATCATCTGTAAAGGCTTCATTTCCAGCATCGGCATTGTTATCAAAAGGGCCCAGCACTTGTTCCTCCTCTGTACCATGTTGAAGGTCTACAGATCACACAGAGATTTCATATGCAATAATCCCTGGTATGAAAGGACCTGAGCCTTATTTAACTCCGACGTTCATTATATCCCAGGACTCCAAAATAAAAGAAGGCCTATTATTTCTCTTTGAAAAATCAAACATACAGGCCAGTGCAGTGACTTACACCTTTAATCCTAGCACCTGGGAAGCCAAGGTAGGAAGACTGCTTGAACTCAGAAGTTAGAGACCAGCCTGAGCAAGAGTGAGACCCTGTCTCTGCCCCAAACAGAAAAAATTAGCCAGGGTGATGGCACCACCCTGTAGTCCCAGCTAATGGAGGGGAGAGGGGTTTGAGGCAGGAGGACTGCTTGAGCCCAGGAATTTGAGGTTGCAATGAGCTTTGATGATGCCACTGTACTCTAGCCTGGGTGACAAAGCAAGACTCTGTCTCAAATAATAACAATAATAAATACACATTTATAGAACTACTTCTGTGTCACATCTTCACATACATTGTCTTATTCAATCATAATAAGGTTATTTTACAAATAAGAAGTGAGAGGGTTAAAGAGGTTGAGTAAGTTACTATAAGTTACCTAGCTAGTAATTGGTGGCCAGGTTGGGATTTGAACTCTAGTTGGGCAGACTCTTGGCCTCAGCACTTAATTCCTCTGTCCTTCAGTGAAGAGTCCTTCCTGCCAGTAAAGACATAGAACCCAGGCCTAACTCATGCAGAGCCAATGCTTTCTCTGCATGACTAGCCTAGAAAGTGAAATGATCACGATGTGATGTCTGCTCCCACACTGGCTCTCTGTATGTCCTTGGGCAAGTCACAACCTCACTGAGCTTCAAAGTCCCCATCTGTACAAATAATTGGAATATCTCCCTCAAAGGGCAGCTGCATAACATAAGGTGATAATGAGACAGTATTTTGTAAGGCATAAATTGCTGTGCCAATGAAATAGCTTATTATAAAAAGCCATATAATCAATTAGCTAAAAGTATCTGCATTTTCCCTGTGAGACTGGGATAAAGCTCAATATGTCCGCTTGATCTGGGAAGACGGCCTGATGCGATCTTTTGTTGACTGCTCCTTCCTGATTGTGTTCCAACTTTATCATCCACTCTGTTCCTGCCTCCGGGCCTTTGCATATGCTGTTTTTTCTATTTGGAACACTTCCCATCTTTATACACAATCCCCACTCTCCACTCCCACTTTGCCTGACTAACTTCTAATTCTGCAGGTAGCAGATTAATTTCTTCTGGGTGACCTTACATGACCAGGTTAGGTCACCCTATTACACAGTCTTGATAGCATATCCTGTATTTTTCCTCCATAGAATATATTTACTCTGTGTGCACAGTGGAGGTGTCTGCTGTGATTTAATACAGATCTTCCAATTTCCAGTGCCTGGCCAAACACTTAACACGAAGTAATGGTTCCACCAGATGTTTGTTGTTGAACACATTTTAAAAAATCGATAAATGTGAGAAGAAACTGACTTAGTCATATTTTATTACCCATTCAATATGCAACAAAAGATTATTATGCTACAACCACTTTTAGATTGGCATTTCTGAGCATAAGGTCTGCTATGGTTTGAATGTGTCCCCAGAGTGCATGTGCTGGAAAATTGATCCCCAGTGCGGTGGTGGTGGGAGGTGAGGCCTAGTGGGAGGTACCTGGATTGTGGGGGATCTACCCTCATGAATGAATTAATGCTGTTATTATGGGTGAGTTCATTATAAAAGACTAAGTTCAGGCTGGGCATGGTGGCTCATGCTTGTAATCCTAGCACTCTGGGAAGCTGAGGCACTCTGGAAGGATGACTTCAGGTGAAGAGTTCAAGACCAGCCTGGGCAACATAGTGAGGCCCTGTCTCTACCAAGAAGACATGAGGCATGTGCCTATAGTCTCAGCTACTCAGAAGGCTGTAGCAGGAGGATCACTTGAGCCCAGGAGTTTGAGATTAGAGTGAGCCATGGTTGTCATAGCTATGGTGATGCCACTACATTCTAGCCCAGGAGACAGAGCAAGACTATGTCTTAAAAAAAAAAAAAAAAAAAAAAAGCTGAGTTCAGCAACCCCCACTTTGCTCCTTCTCTCCCTCTCTTTGCCCTTCCCCCATAGATGATGCAGCAAGAAAGCCCTTGAAAAATGCTGGACCCTCAATCTTGGACTTCCTAGACTCCAGAATTATAAGCCAATAAATTTTTGTTTAATATGAAATACCCAGTCTTTGATATTCTGGTATAGCAGCACAATTGTACTAAGACAAGGCCCACGGGGTGTGCTATCGTCTGAACATTGCATATCCCCTGAAAAGTCTTATGTTAAATCTAAATCCCCAGTGCAATAGTTTTAAGAGGTGGAGCCCTGGGAGGTGATTAGTTCATGAGTAGGATTAGTGCCCTTATAAAGGAGGTTGAAGGTAGCTGCCTTGGCCTTTCTGCCGTTTGAATATTCAGCAAGAAGGCACCATCTTTGAAGCACAGAGCAGGCTTTCAGCAGACATCAAATCTGCTGGCACCTTAATCTGGGACTCTTCAGCCTCCAGAACTGTGAGCAATAAATTTCTACTATTTATAAATGACCCAATCTAAGGTATTTAGTTGTAGCAGCCCAAAAGACTAAGACAAGATATAAAGAGACGTTCCATGAAAAAGACGTTCTGGTCAAATAATTTGGGAAACAGAGGTTAAATAAATGTAAACAGAATTTTAACTTTTTTCTTAAACTTCTTGAATAATGCCTGGATCCCTGAAAGCTAGCAATGCGAAGTAGCCCAGCTGTAACGTGCACATAGCGTGAGAAACAAACCTTCCTTGCCTTAAACCACTGCCACTGGAGGTTGTTACAGCCACATAACCTGGTCTATTCTGACATATGCAGAATATATAGGGTATTTTTGATGTTGGAAAATCTGTAGAAATAGGAAGCCTGGTTTCTAGGAACCTGGAAGAATGCGTGTATTCAGAAAGCTTAGGCAGTGGGTGGCTGGGTGACCTCTTTTATGAGGGTCAGAGGATGAGAGTTATTCTGCTCTACACAGGGCAGGGAAACAGAACAATCCTCCACAGCAGATGAAATGCAGTTGGAGGTAGGTAGAAGGGGTTTGATCATTGATTGATTGACTGACACAGGACAAACACTGTTAGGTGCTGGGCACACACCAGTGAACAAGACATAGGTTCTCAGGGTGCAGAGTCCAGAAGAGCAAATATGTAAGTAACCAGTTCATTTCAGTGCAGAGTTTTAAGAGCTAAAAGGCTCCCACCTCAGCTGGAAGAGGTGACAGCTGAGCTGTAATCCAGAAGATACTTAAAAGTAGCAGGCGAGAGGCAGCGCCTGTGGCTCAGAGGAGTGGGGCGCCAGCCCCATATGCCGGAGGTGGCAGGTTCAAGCCCAGCCTTGGCAAAAAAAAAAAAAAAAAAAAAAGTAGCAGGTGAAAAAGGAAAGGAAAGGCATTCTGGGCAGAAGAAACAGCTCCCAGGCGATGAGGAATCTGCTCCTCGCCATCGGGGCATCCAGTCAGAGTGTGAAGCCCCGGGGAGCATAGTGCCATTTCCAAGGCAGAGTTGAGAGCAGACAAATATCAGCTGGGAGTTAGGCTGTCCCCCCAAATCATCTTAAACCCTGGCAGTAGGTGTGCTTCAGGTAACAGGATTTAATAGTGCAGGGAGAAATGGCCTGAGGGTGGGAGCAGGGCCTCTCCTAAAGTAAGGGTAAGAGTCCAACAGGAAGCCCCGTCTGTTCTTGCTCACGAGGGGACCAGGACCCAGGGAGCTTGGCAGCTCTGAGGTGGATGAGTGCAGTAAGCCAAAGGATAATACTCAGAGGGGCAGTCAAGAAGGATGTCTGGGGAAGGACCAGGGCTCCTCAGTTCCATCCATGGTTTCAGCTTGAATCCACCATGCCTGACTCACTCAGGGTCGAGGTGAGAAATTGAAACGGGAACATTTGGCCCATAAGCCTTGGCAGCCAAGCTGGTCTGTGGTTTAGCTGTTAGTATGTTGGGGGTATGAGCCCATGAGTCCACACATGATAAGTGTGATGTTGTCGTTTTCCCTTTATTTTGTAATTAAGATTTTTAAATTCTAATCAGATTCAGTTGAAATAAAAGAAGCCAGGTCTGAACTAAAGGGAGGCCACTGGTGATTGTGATCAGAAGTCTGAAATAGATACAGGAGATGAGACTGACAAGACCCAGCCAAGGCGTAGGTTTCCCCCCATACCAAGCCCCTCTAAGGATATCCCCTTCTCCCTGGAAACCCCTCTCCCCACAGGAAAGTGCTAAGAATGAGCCCACTGGTCTTGAAGAGACACATCCCCCACTGTAAGAAAATGATTCCCAGCATCTAAATCTTTCCCTGTCCTCTGTATACTTGCCTACATTCATTCATCAATCCAATAAATATAAATAAGATAGAATAGTGCACAAAAACATAGATTTTGGAGTTGGACAGAAACTTGGCTGTAAATTTACAGTTCATTGAGTTGCAGTTTCCTTATCTGTAAAATGGGACTGATAATACTTTCTTCAGATAATGATTCATTGAGACATGTATAGAAGAATTTGGCATGGTGCCTGGCACAGAGTAAAAACTTGGTAAGTTTTCATTATTATTACTGATTTTTTTTTTTTTAAATGTCACCCTCAGTAGAGTGCTATGGCATCGCACACAGTAGCCTCCAACTCTTGGGCGTAAGTGATTGTCTTGCCTCAGCCTCCCAAGTAGCTGGGACTACAGGCGCCCACCACAATGTCTGGCTATTTTTTGGTTGTAGTTGTAATTGTTGTTTGGCAGGCCCAGATTGGGTTCTAACCCCCAGCCATGGTATATGTGGCTGGTACCATAACCACTGTGCTATGAGTGCCAAATCTATTACTGATATTTAAAATAGAACTTCTAAAACAATCCTCACCTGGCTCACTGGCCTCAGTGACACCATCAGTTCTTTATAAAACATACTGACTTACACTAGTAGCTCACCAATGTTCACCACTAGGACCACTAGGATGCCACGCACTTGTGCCCTCCATTTGGTTGTCTTTGTATATGGGGGTGCTGATGCACAAAGCACCCCGTGCTTCCTGAGAGTCATTTGCTTTTAACTCAGCCTGTTTATACCAGCTGCACATATTATTCTTAAATAATTTAACTAAATGTTACATAAACCAATAAAACATGAGCACAAAACTAATGTTGCTGTTTAGAAAGATTCTGTAATAGCAAATTGCTTTAAAAGTTTGTTATCAAATTATGTGTTGGTAAGACAACTGGAAAAGAAGGCAAAAAATCATAAAATATCTAGGACTTTGCACTCGGATTGTTTCTCAAATACTTTTCAGTTCCTATTCCATGTTAAAGAAATCAAAGAGGAAAATGGCAATCAACATAAGCTGGGTTGTAGCTCATGAAAGAAAGATGATGGTGTCATGCCAATCAGCACCCCAATACACAAAGATGGGTCGTGGTCCTACATCTATAAAGTGGAGAGCAGATATGCCTTTATTTTAAGCTAAAATAAAAACATGGTATGAAAAGGCAAACTGAGAAGTGATCCCAGAAATAAACTACATATTCAGGGAATGTAGTTTAGAGAGGGAGAGAGACCAGAAAGTTACTGATTTTCGTGGATGATAATGGAAGTTGAAGGAGCAGAGGGGAAGGGATGCCTAACTCAGTAATGGTGCAGTAGAGGATTCCTGGGTGGGCTACCTCCTACGCTGGCTCTGCTCTCCCTCAGATCTGTCCCACAACTCCTTCCAAATCTCCCTCCAGCATAAAAACCCAAGACTCGCCCTCTGGCTTTGTCCAACAACATCCGAATTTCAAGTCCTCATATTGACAAAATCTCAAAGAGCGTTAGAAGGGAAATAGCTGTTTTCTCTGGCATGAAGGAGGATCCCCAAGGACCACAGAATGCCTTAGGGACTTCTCAGACTTGCATTTGTTTCCTTTTGGTTGCAGTTTTGGCCTGGGCCAGATTTGAACCCACCACCCTTGGTATATAGGGCCGGTGCCCGACTCACTGAGCCACAGGCACCGCCTCAGACATGCATTTGTGTAGGTTTTTTGTGATTCTGTATATACTATATTTAAGCTGTGCTCCATCTCCTGGTCTGTGCTCCTTAGTAGGGCAAACCAGTACTAATTTTCTTGGACTGTTTCTCAGAATTAAACTGTTTGAGATAATTGTAGGTTCACATGCAGTTGTAGGAAATAACACAATACCCTTAGCCCAGTTTCTCCTAATGGTAACATCTTACAAAATTACATAGCACAGAGACTAGTCTCCATCTTTCTCAGACTCTTCAGTTCCACAGCTTTAAGGCCCTCTCTCTCGCTATGATTCCTAAAGACATCCCCAGCCCAGACTTCTCTCCTGGGCACCCTGCTTCGTCATCCACCGCCTACCTGGCATCACCACATGGGCATCTAACAGATCAAAATCAACATCCCCAGGAAAACCAGAGTCATCTGCACTTGACGACTGGTCTCACCCCTACACTTCATTCTCCTCTCCCCTATAAAAAAAAATTATATAGCACAGTGTCATCGCCGGGATATTGACATTGACACAGCCAACATTGACACAACATTCCCATCACAAGTGAGGATCCCTCATGCTGTCCTTCAGTGACCACACTCACTTCCACATAGTCCTCACCCTCTCCTTAACCCTCGTCAACCACGAATCTGTTCTCCATTTTTATAGCTTTGTCATTTCAAGAATATTATATAAATAGAATCATACCTTATGTAACCTTTGGAGATTGGCTTTTTTTACTCAACAGAATTGTCTGGAGAGTCGTCCGCATTGTTGCATGTACCAATAGTTCATTCCTCTTCACGGCTGGGAAGTGCTCTTTGGCATGGATGTACCACCGTTTGTTTAACCATTCACCCACTGAGGACTGCCAGAGTTGTTTCCAGGTTTTGGTTATTACCAGTAACACTGCTATGAACAATTATGTACACATTTTGTGAGGACACAGTTATCATTTCTTTGGGATAAATGTGTGGATGTACACTTGATCTCAGTTTTTTGTTTTTTTTTTTTTTTTAGAAAATGACAAACTATTTTCCAGACCGACTATACCATTTGACATTCTTACTAACAATGCATGACTCCTTCTCTGCAAGCTTACTAGCATTTGAAATTGTCAGGTTTGTTTTTTTTTAATGTTTTTAGCCAGGTATATTGGCTCACATCTGTAATCCTAGCACTCTGGGAGGCCAAGGAGGGAGGATCAGGAATTCAAGACCAGCCTGAGCAAGAGTGAAACCCTGTCTCTACTAAAAATAGAAAAAAATAGCTTGGCATTGTGGCAGGCACCTGTAGTCCCTGCTACTTGGGAGACTGAGGCAGGAGGATGGCTTAAATTCAGTAGTTTGAGGTTGCTGTGAGCTTTCATGATACCACTGCATTCTACCACATTCCACCTGGGGCAACAGGTCTCAAAACAAAGTTCTTTTTTAAAGAGTTGAGGTCTAGCTACGTTGCCCAGGCTGGGGTGCAGTGGCCAGTTACAGGCACCATCCCATTACAGGCTTGGGAGTTTGATCTACTCCATTTCCAACCCGGGTTGGTTCACCTCTTCTTAGGTCCTCTGCCCCCAGGAGGTCACCATACTGAAGTTGAACTTAGCACAGACATCTGATCAGCATAGCACTTATCACTATAATGCAGAACTCCTGGGCTCAGGCCATCCTCCCACCTCAGCCTCCTGAGTAGCTGGGATTACAGAGATGTGCCAATATGCCAGGCTACAACTGTTACTTTTTAAAATTTTTACCCATTTTGACAAATGTGTATGTTATCTCATTGATTTTTTTTCCATTATCCTAATGGCTAATGATATTTGGGGGGTCTGAAGCAAGAGGATCTTGAGGCCAGGCACTCCAGACGAGCCTTAGCAACATAGCAAGACCCCGTTTCTCCAAAATGAAAACAATAATAATAATAACAAGACATGGTGGCATGTACCTGTAGTTCCAGCTACTTGGGAAACTGGGGCAGGAGGATCTCTTGACCCCAGGAGTTCAAGGCTACAATGAGCTATGATCACTGCACACAAGCCTTGGTAACATCGCAAGAATTTGTAAAAAAAAAAAAAAAAAAAAAAAAAGAAAGAAAGAAAAAACATAAAACAAAAAAACAAAAACAAAAAAAGAAAGAAAGAAAAAACATAAAACAAAAAAACAAAAACAAAAAAAGAAAGAAAGAAAAAACATAAAACAAAAAAAACAAAAACAAAATCCCACTTTTTCAGTGATTATTTTCCATTTGTATACATCCTCTTCAATGAAATGTCTCTTTATATCTTTTGCTTATTTTCTAATTGGATTATTGGGTTTTTTTTTTACTGCTGAATTTTAAACATTCTTTCTTTTATTTTTTTTATTTTTTTAAAATTTTTTTATTGTTAAATCATAGCTGTGTACATTAGTGCAATCGCCTGTACCCATTCTAAGATGCACCTTAGATGTAGCCCCACCCATTACCTTCCCTCCACCAAAACCTCCCCCCTCCCTTCCCCTTCCTTGGCCCTTTCCCCATAGTCTTGTGCTATAGTTGGGTTATAGCCTTTATGTGAAAGCTGTAATTTAGCTTCATAGTAGGGCTGAGTACATTGGATATTTTTTCTTCCATTCCTGAGATACTTTGCTAAGAAGAATATGTTCCAGCTCCATCCATGTAAACATGAAAGAGGTAAAGTCTCCATCTTTCTTTAAGGCTGCATA
>CAUYPK010036475.1:0-30798 GCA_963574355.1 Loris lydekkerianus
ATCTTTGAGGGCCGCAACTCCTTATGTCAATATGTCAAAATCTTTGGTCATTTGTTCTTTCAATTCATTGAATTCTTGAGACATCTTTTGGGTTACTGCTTGGAATTCTAATTCGATCTTATTTGCTATCCAGATTCTGAAGTCAATTTCTGACATCTCAGCTATTTGTTTCTACATGAGATCTTGTGCTGTGTTTGCCCCATTGTTCCTTGGGGGAGTTGATCTACTCTGCTTATTCATATTGCCAGAGTTTTTCCTTTGATTTTGTCTCATGATTGTTTTTCACCATTGCCTCTGGCCGTCCTCAGAGTTGGGGTGGTGTCTCTCCGAGACTAGACCCCAGGGAGATCACTCTATTGTTGCCATATCTTTGTAGTGAGTGACCCTGTGTAGCTCTTCTGGGGCTGCCCCATCCAGGGAGTTCTGGTTGTGGGAGCAGCTCCGGACTGCGACAACCCCAGATCCAGCCACAGGGCGGGGGGTAGTGCACATGGTTCTGGGAGTGCCTGGTGTCCAGTGACTTTAGCATAGAGGGCCCACGGCTCCAGCAGTCTCTGGCCAGGAGAAGGACTCCACGCAGAAGAAGGGGGTTCCGGAGGTCAGGCTGCTACCAGAGTCCCTGGCCAGGCGAGCAAGCGGTATGGAGGCAGTGAGAGTACAAGAGGGAGGACACGGGGTTGTGCGGCTCCCAGAGTTCCTGGCTAGGGTGTGGGGAGATCCGGCGGGTGGGGTCGCGGTTCCTGGCACAGCTCTTATCTGGTCCGAGTGGGTGCAGCTCTTACCAGGGTATGGGAGGGTGCTGATCATGGGTAGCAGCGCAGCTTTCCGGAGGTCCAGGAGGGTGCTGATCACAGGTCCCGGTGCAGATCTTACAGAGGTCCGGGAGGCTGTCGATCACGGGTCCCAGGGTAGCTCTTCCAGAGGTCTGGGAGGGTGCCGATGGCGGGTCCCGGCAAAGCTCCTCCAGAGGTCCGGGAGGGTGCCAATCATAGGTCCTGGCGCAGCTCTTCTTTTTGGTTTTATCTAACAAATTATTAAGTGTTGTACTCCAAACCCACTTTTCACCCCACAAGCTCTTTAGATTTTATTGCATGATTTTGTATACTGCAGTGATTTTTTAAAGAATATATTATTTAGAGTAGAACTGACTATATTTAAATGTGTCAGTAAGAAATTACATTTTAGGTAACTATAGCTTGGGTAATGAACTATAGCTGTGATCAGGGTCACAATTAATCACACACTTTCTGTTAAAGCTAATCACATAGCATATGGATAGACAAATGTGCGACTCCTACTGGCAATATACACTAATTGCAGGTAAAATATAGAAAAAAAAAGATGTATTAAAAGTGGATTTTTTAAAATGCTATAGAGAGAAATGCATCACACAAGCCAAATCAAATATATTCTGTCACCATTACACAGCTTTTAATGAACTCTGGCTTCCTGTTCTATTTACTGAAAGATTTTTTTTTTTTTCTGAAAAAAGGTTCAAACATAAAGGGAGCCCCACTGACCTGTCATTGAGTTTTCTGAGGTGCACAGCTGCTCCCTCAGCTTCTCCACGTCATCCGGATGCACTTGTTCATAGAGGGTGCTTCCAAACCACTCTGACTGGGGCTGGTTCAGAACAGGGGTGACAGAGTCGGACACATAAATCACTCGGCCAGTCTCAGCTGCCACTACAAACAGAAATCCATCAGCTGCTTCAAGGATGAGATGCTTCAATTCCTAGGAAGAAAAGTTCATGATCAGCACAACACCCTGAGTGACCTAGGGAAGTTTCTTATTAGCAACCTTTAATTTCTTTTATTCAAATATTCATTCTGGTACATAAATAGTTTGGGAAGCAAGTGCTTTTTAAAAGCTGAACATTCTAACTTATTTTAGCTAGAAAAATGCACACAGCTTTCACTGTCCCTAAGGTATAGCTATTTTTAATACTATTAGCCCTGTCATAACTAGTCCTCTCTTAGGAAGAGAGAAAATTTCCAGCCTGGGGGAATGGGAGAGCAATGAATGATCACCAGAAGGTGTTGGGTTTGCTAATGGTATGAACAGCTTCACTCACATTTTGAAACTGGAGTCATGTCATTGGGCCAGGAGGGTGCAGCATGTGTGTCTGGCACACAGTGTATGGATGGAAGGAAGAGAAGAAGAAGGAGAAGGTGAGTAGAGAGAGGAACCCTGTGTCCTCTGTCTGGTTCCTCTTCTCTGCTGCATCTCTCATGGGGTATGAGAGTATCCCCTTACACCTGCATGCCCCCCAGGCTCCCAGAACTGACAGTTATGCCCTGCATCTCACCAGACTCTCTGAGTAAGCCTAGGAGGTGGCAGGGTGTATAGCATTATCCATATCACTTTACAGTGAGAAACTCTAAGATTCACCAACCCTAATGTCACACTGATTCACCAGGGTCATGACTGTCATCAAAGGTAGGAAGGAACCTACTTGGAATCAAGGCACAGGCCGCAGGAACCCTTGCCATCATCTCCAGAGACACATGGATGAGGCAAACTCAACTTTGTTAGGATGAGACATCTTTTGTTTTTAGTGCCTAAAGGTGGCCCAAGAGCAGCCACCATGATATGCTCACTTAAAGCTAAGGGGCCCTTTGCTGTGATGAAATGTGCCCTGTATCTGCAGGCACTAGGCACGAGCTCCTCCCCTCCAATCACCTCACACACTATCCAGACTCCAAGGGGCAAAGGTGTCCTCCTGGAGCACTGGTTGGCAAACATTTCTTGCTGGGAACCCTTTGTTCAAATATAATCTCACATGAACTCCCTATTGACAGCCAGCTGAGTGGGGGCAAAGGACCCCTGCCCTCAATCCCAGGCCCAGGGGGGTCTGGAACTATAAAACATTGATGTGCTAGTGAACAGAATCAGGGGAGTCTGGTAAGTGGTGCTAAGCGCTTGGCTGGGAGGGGGTCTGACATCCTCTGCCTGAGAAGCCAGGGTAGAAATAGTCAGCACAAGCTGTTTTTTAAGGGAAAGTTTATTTTGCCCATTTCTCTTGCTGTGCACTTCTGTTGCTCAGCTTCTCCTAGATTCTTCCTTAGATCATAGGACTAGGTCAGCATTTTTATTTTCAGTATTGGGAAGATTTTCCCGACAGAAGATCTGTAAAAAGAAAAAAATATGGGACAGGATGTCCGGAGAAGCAGAAAATACTCTGTCACAGGAGAAGAGGAAATGGAGGCTGAATGACTTAGCTTGTGTGCTCATGTTTTCACCCAGTTTGAAAGAACTGTGGGAGGTCACAGGGGAAGGAGTTGCACCCTCACCACAGACCTGTCATCTCCCACCCTCCTCTCTGATGCTCATCTTCTGGGAGCACCTCACTCACTTCCTGAATCCAGAACCAGCTGCCTCTGTTCACCAGGAAAATGACGAGTAAAGTGCATGGACTTCAGAGGTCAGGAGCTTATCAGCCACAGCTCTTCCACTGAGGTGGGCAGCACTGGGCAGGTCTCCTCACACTTCCAGCTTGTTTCTCATGCAGTGTTTCAGTGAGAGTTGGTGCACTTGCAGGAGTGTCTGTGTGGGAAGGCCTGAGAAAGGGACTGAGAAAAGGCCCAGAACATAGCAGGCGCCATTGGTGTAGCTAACAGCATCATCCAAGCAGCCGGAGGGCGGGGGGGGGGGGGGAGCGGTGGAGGCTCTGATGGCCCTAATGGCTGCCTTCTCTCTCCAGCCACCTTCCTAATCCTTCCTCAGTTAAAAAGAAAAGAGATTCATTTTAAACACTGACCCTGCAGGGCCTTTGTTAGGATTAACAGAATGTACGGGGAGAAGGGCATTTTACTGACCTAAGGCAGTTAGCAGAGCTTAACACATTTTTGTCTGGTTACCTACCATACTTCGTGCTGGTCCAAGCCCTGTGTTAAACCATCTACACTTGCCTTCTGCGTTCTAGCCACGCAAGATGGAAACTACCACTGCATTTATCTTACAGAGGTGGAAGAGAGGCTTGAAGCGCCAGCCTCCACGCTCCACGTCCTCCAGGTGGCAGGCAATGCCACTCTGTTCCCTGTGCCCTGGCCACCATGCTCCACGTCCTCTGGGTGGCAGGGAGTGCCACTCCATGAGGTTCCTTCCTGACACCTCCCATGTGAGGAATCCCATGACTGCTGGGTCCCCTACAAAGGGACCCAGTAGGTAAAGCTCTTGAAAAAATGTCTGCCATAGAACAGACATAACAAATGTCAGTTCCTCTTCTCTGCTCTTTTCTAAACATAGTTCCCATGACATGAATAGATTCTCAGCTCCAGCTGAGTAAGCGACTTGGCCTCCCAACCTTGCCTTTTTCATTCCTATCTCTGAGGCTATGTGCATGTTCCTCCCCTCTTGTAAAATTCCTTTTGTTTCCCTCTTTCTGTGTACATCCTGTGGCTTCTTCATAGCCTGCCAATGCCTTCTCTATCCTGAGAAGTCCCCCAATGACACCAGGCCACTTCCACTCTACCTTATTAAATGCTTCACTACTTTTAAGACCCTACACTCTGCATAACTTTGCACTTCCCAGCTGCACTCCCTGACACCTGTATTGTTTTACATTTTTCCTTCTGCTCTATTGTACAAAGTGCTTTCAAATCCACCATCTCGTTAATCCTGCAAAAGCCCTTGGAGACAGCAAGGCAAAGTATTGTATGTTCACCCGATATGAACAACCAAAGCTCACAGTCAGCCGACTTGCCCTGAGACCAGGGTGTGGAAGGACAAGGACGCCAGACACAGGCCTCTGGCTCATGGCAAGCCCATTTACAAAACACTGTCACAATAACCATTTCATGTGTTTCTTCTTCCCAAATATTCAAAGATAATATAGATGTTAAAAATACAGCTTTGGGGGCCTATAATCCTGTCTTCATTGGACCAACTCCGGCTCCTTCACTAAGCAGCAGATTGACTCTGAGAAATTTGTTAACTCTTTCCTAGCCCAAACTTCTTCATCAATAAAACAGATGAGTAACAGTGGCTTCTTCATGGGACTGGAATAAAGAGTAAATGAAACAATGCACAGACAGATAGGACTCCCACTGGGCCCCTAGAAAATGCCTGGTGGGGCCATGATCCTTGTTCACGTCATACAACTCCCATAATGCCACAGGACAATTATCATCACTACCATCACAGAGCACAGCGTTTTGTATTAACTCCTTCCTGCATCTGTGTGCTGAGAACGTTGTTGAGATGTTCACTCTATTCTGGTGAGCGACACCAAAGGCAATGGGAAACACAAAAGCAGGAGAACCCAAAGGCAGACACATACTCTTGAAGACAGTATCCTGGTGAAGAGTGGAAACAAAATGTCTTGGCTTCCTCCCTTCCTTGGCCTTGAACCCTGTTTCCCCACAGTCCATTCCATCGCAGTGATGCTGTGATTGTCCCCACTTCTAATGAGGATGTTAGCGGGTATACCTGCTCCGTGAGGAAGGAGGGCTTGTAGGCTCCATCTGTGGACTTGTTCCCAGTGCCGCGCATGGACTTCATATGGGAGACGGCCATGCGGAGGATGGTGAGCTTGTCCGGCTTCCGGGCCAGTGCGCTGCAGGTGGGCACCATGTCTGACAGCTCCGTGATGTACTGTGTCATCTTGTTCCGCCTGCGCCTCTCAATCTCACTGTGGTTCTCTCTTCCCAGAAAGCACGAGATCAGGAGGCACAAAAAGAGAAGCATCAGATTAGGGGTTACTATTAATGGAACAGAATGGCACACCATTAACACCAAGTGACTAAAAACCAGGGTTAGCTACACGAGCTGAGCACTCTGGATAGTGAGTCCAGGCTGGACAGAGCAGCTGTTCTGATGAGCTTACTCATCTGTGTGTAGGGAGACCAGGCTTCTCATCTCCATCTCTGAATCTATGTTGAAATCTTCTAATTACTCCCATGTACCAAAGGAAATTTTAATAAGCATGAGAGATTGAGACATGAGCTTCCCAACACGCTTTCTCTGTGCACACGTGAATCCGCATGTAGATGTGCGCGTGCGTGCACACACACACGCAGGACACACACACACAGAATGTGGTTACTGGCTGCTCGAATATGTGGTTTACATTGGCCTTACAATGAGAAGCAATACTTAGCCCTACCATTCTTTGTGTCACTAAGCACACTGGTAATGCCACCAATTTACTTCACATAAAGTGAACAAGACATTTTTCTATGCCCAACACATTTTCTGCAACATAGTAACAGAACAGGTGTACCCCTGGCTCAATAAACAATGAGTAGCCAATTTTTTAAAAAGGCACAATGAGAAATTTGATCTCTGATGTGTTAAGATGAAAAACCAGTGGAAGGGCTCATAGAATGTTTCCACCTCAGGCTTATCACCTTTAGGCTTGAATGAGAGTCACAGCCAACCCAGTTCAACAACTTTCAGACAAAGCTGTTATGTGGGATAAAAGAATTGTCTAAGAACATGTCGCCTGTCTGCTGCAGAATTCAGGGGTGCATTGGTGCTCAAAGAATGAGAATGACACTAACAAGAAAATAACAGTGTCCAGCAAGTCTGTCTCTAAACACTGGACGCATTAATTAGCTTCACACCCCATCCTCCCAGTCTGGGGAACAGATGCGCCAATCAGGCCTGAAGACATGCAGGTGGCACGTGCTGAGGGCCTCTGTGAGCATGCAGACTGCATTGACCTGAGCCGTCCAGCAGGCCCCTTCCAGACAAGGAGCGTGAGCTGGGCCCCACCAGAGTAGGGGCAGTAGGAGAAATGATGAACGTCCAGATCCCATCCTCAGCCGGCAGGGGGTTTAATTAGGAAGATAAAACATACCCCTTACAGAGTGAAACCAAAAGGCAGAATAAGATTAAATATGCCAAAAGGAACTCGGGAAGTAAAAACACAAGAGAGAGAACAAGAGAGAAGAGGGGTGGCGCTGGGGATGGAGGCTGAGACATGGGCAGGAGAGGCTGGACCTGAGCTGTGGGCAGGTAGAGGAGGGATATGATGTTCTGGGGAGGGATCAGCAAGATTAAGGAAAGGCCTAGAATCGGGAAGAAGTGTTCGAGGGTAGTGAGGAAATAGGCCTAGCCAGAGGGCAGCCTGGTGCTGGAGGAGAGGGCCCCGGGGCAGGAGAGTTGGAACCACACCAGAAGCAAGGAGTAGGCTGCTGTGTGGCCAGGCTGACAGCAGCCCCGGTGCTCAGGCCTCGGGTCCTGGGGGTGCAGAGAGGACATGGAGGCTGAGACCACAAGGGGAGCCCTGACCCCGGTGCTGCCCTTCTGCCCACAGACGGCCCTCCAGGTGACTCACTGGGATGGGGGATGGGGATGGGAAGACACCAGTTCCACATCGATGCTCTTGCCCCAGGGAGCTGAGGCTCCTGGGCAGGGACGGATACATATACATCCAGGAGAAATGGTTCTTGAGTAATCAGGCGAGGCTTGTCCAGAGAGGGATTTGGGGGGAGGGGGGGAGTAGCCAAAATAAAGAGGTGGGGTGGAGTACTCACACAGAGAGAGAGGGAAAGTGAAGAAAGGGGGGAACTGGTGAGGGGCGAGTGGCCCAGACTCTGCCCTGGAGGAGGCACAGGAGTTCCACCATTTCAGAGCAGGAAAACTAGCAATGACTGCCCTGACTGGGTCTGCCCCAGTGGCCTGTGCCTGTGTGCTCAGCCAGGAGCTTGTCTCACATAAGCACGGGGTAGAAGAGAAGCCCGGGGGGCCTCTCCAGGAAAGCAGAAGCTGCTGCCTGGGGCTGCCAGGTGGGAAGACCAGGCAGGAACCCCTGTGTGCAAGAGGCGGCCTCCCGCCCTGATGCTCTGTTGAGCACCCTGGAGGGTGGACCTTCCTTTTCTCCACCTGTGCCACCTGAAGTCCAACTCTTCAGCATTACCTGGGTTCCCCCTCACCAGGCATCCACCCCACTCCCCTAGTCCAATACCCCCCACCTCCCAGGACCACAGGCAGGTAATGCCTCCCTACTCACCCACCTCCATTCGGCACATGCTGAACTGCCTCCTCCCTCAAACTGTGTCTGTGCCATCGCTCTCGGGGGCCCCCTTACCCATGCCCACTGCGACCAGCACCTCCCTTCCCCTGGATGCTAATGGTCTCCCTCTGCCTCCCTGCTCCAGCCTCATCTCCCTCCAGTCCCATTCTCACATTGTAGCCAGACCGGTGTTTCTCAAAATACAAATCTGGCCCATCCCTTAAATTCCTTCCATGACGCCCTCACACATACAGAGCCAAGTCAGCCCTCCCTCCAGGTGACCACCTCAGCCCCTCTCATTAAACCCAATTTGTGTAACAAGGTGCACCAAGCAGAAGACATTAGAGCAACTGTTTACAAACTGATGGTGTTCACCGCCTGGTCCAGCAGTGCTCCAGAGACAAGAGAGAAAGAGTCCCAGCACGCTGTCAAAGGGACTGAGAGGTGCCACCCACTCAGCAACAAGATGTGACAAGGAAGCGACATATGTACGTAGTTTCATTTTGAAGCTTCATGGTGGCGGGGGTGGGGGTGGGGGTGGGGAAATGCCACCTTACGAAAACAGAAGGACGTATCTCAAGGGTCATGCTTGCTGGTCCAAGGCCACCTTCCCCAGGGTGAGAGGATGAGTTGGAGTCTGTGCAGAGGGGCTAGAGGGAGGGCCTGTGAATTTGGCATCTGTGAATTGCATGAGACCCACATGCTTGTTGCATCGATGAAGAAATCATCTCCTACGCATACATGAGGACAGGGGCACCACAGCAATGACAGCAGGGACACAGGCAGAGCTGTCAGCTTCAGAGACACTTCTGTTGGGCCAGGAGGCCCCAGAGCTCCGTCCCCAGGACACAGCTGTGGAAAGCAAGGCAGAGAAAGCAGCAGTGTTGCTGACCGTATGTTAACGTGTTTCACCACCGACTATGCTCCAAGGGGGGTTCCTATGTTTAATCACATCAGGGATGTGTAAGCCTATCTTCATTAAAATTCAACAAAGGAGAATTTTACAAAATTTCTGTAAAGAACATCCAAAAACTCAGCAGACAGCAGCTGAGTTGCCCATCCCTATAGGTCTCCATGTCCCATAGGATGGGAATCACAGACCCAGTGCAAGCAGATGGAGAGAGACAGCCCCACACTGGGGATCCCCTGTCACTGCAGACTTGGGACACCTGGAGCACACTGCCAGGTCTGGGAGGCACTAGGCTGGGTCTTGGGGACAGAGAACCCACAGACCAGCAGGGCCAAACAGGTGCTGACACAATCCGTGTGCTGGGAGGACGCCATGAGTGTGTGATGGCAGAGTTCCCCGAGCAACAGGCAGGAGGACCCCAGTGCACTGACAGCCCTCACACAGGCCCACTGAGTGGGGCCACACAGCAAACCCAAATATCATGTTGCCTCTCTGCTCACGTCAGGTCAAGGTGACCAGCCACAACTGCCTATAGTCAGCAGGTGCACTGACCTAGGATACCACCAGAGACATGGCCAGGCTTAGCTATAGCCAGACCACCTACAAGGTCATGATCCTAACCTGAGAAGTCAGTATTCAGAACAATGCCACCAGCCACTGAACCTTGCTGCCAGCTTCCCGGCTACATGGACACACAGGACCATTTGCAGAGCAGCCCTGCTAAGATGGCAGGATGGCCCCAGGACCACATTTCTCTACAATGCCTCAGCTCCCTTTCTACCTCCTGAGATCCATGTGCCTCTCCAGATGCTAACAAAAGACCTGCTCCCAATCAGCAGAGCCCTCCTCTCCTCACCGGGAGAAGCATGGCCAACGGCTGCCGCCCTCACACGCATCAGGCTTGGGGACGGGTCTCATGTGGAATGTCTCATGTGCTCATGTCCTCAGGTCACATTGGAACTGGAAGACTGATCACCAGGAGACTTTCCCTTTTCAGAACTCACTGAACAGACTGACAGGCTTCCTACCCACAATTCCTGATTCAGTGAAGGGCTTCAGTACTTCTCTTGCAGAAGAAGCATCAATCCACTTCTCCTCCTTCTCTGGATTTCCCTCCGACAGCTGAGCAGCTAGAGTGCAGGCAAAGTGTGAGCAGAGAACCTTTGCAGAGGGACATACCACCTGGTCTTCAGGGTTGGCTGCGGCGCCATCCAGATAGAGAACGGCTGCCTCAGGGTCTACACGCGAGTCTCTTTCAGCAGTCAGCAACCTCTGTGCATGGCAGGCACAGACGGGCTCTGAACCCCAACACCCAGAAGGGAGGACTATGTCTTGCTGGGTGTTTGAGGACCATGTCATGGCCAGGCCCCCCTGGGCAGCACAGCAGGGGGTTGTAAGTAGTAAGGCCCTGAGGCGACAGGAAAGCCATTTTGGGAAGCCCATAGAGATAGGCAGTACACGGAGGTGTATTCAATTAGGCACTTCTGTCAGCTTGTGTGCTTCTCCAGGAAGGGCAAAGGATGTTCTCTCCATGGAAGGCAGAAGGTGCCGCTGGTTTCTGCAAGGCCACAACACAGAGCCAGAGTGTCCAGGCTGAACACTGGCCGGCCCAGAACACAGAGAGACAGAGTCTGGAGAACCTAGATCCTCCTAAGAGTAGGCCCAGGTCCATGCCTCTGATAATCCTCATTCTCTGGGGGACATACATCCCGTCTGCTCCTGTACCAACTTGCAGCTTAGCACGAGCTCTCACCCTCACAAGCACCTGTAAGGAAAATGGCTCCTCTCCCTACAGAAGAGGAATGTGGGGACTTGGTGCAGGCCTGCCTGACACCTGAGGTGTCTCTCCCCTCCTTTCCCTGGCAGAGCGCTAATGCCCAGAGAGGCTGGGTTTTGGGGATATTTAAGGCTTCATAGAGGAAGAAAATGACTGGAAGCTTCTAAAGAGACACAGCTCAGGACTACGTATGATTCCAGAAATGATTTCCTCCTCTCTCTTCAAAAAACCCTAGTGTTATCTGGGCACTATCATTTCAAATCAAGGTTAATCTGTCCAGCAGACAAAGGGGACAGCAGACAAGAGGGCCGGTAGCTAAACACGGGAAGAAAGGCATCAAATGCAGGTCCATCATATCCTGTATGAAGAAATCACCAATCCTCCTAAAAAAAGTTTCATCCCAGCATATTCTAACCCTAACCCTAACCCACGCAAAGGACATGGACTTTGGCTGCTCAAGTACTCCCCAGCTCATGTGTAACACTCCAGCGGTTCATCAGAACTGAGAGTGTGCAGGCAGGGAGAAAGCTTGGAAAGTCTGTAAGTGCTCTTCTTGGGAATCAGCTCTCAGTGTCCTAAAGGCTCAGCTGAATCTTTTCCTGCTCATGGACCATCCAGTGTGGCCCACACACAGTGACTGATAAGATCAAGTCAAACAAAAAGGGCTAATTACTAGAATCTACAGGGAACTCAAGAGAATCAACTAGAAAAGAGCAAACGACCCAATGAATCATTGGACAAGAGACATGAACAGAACCTTCCCTGAAGACAGAAAAATGGCCAACACACACATGAAAAAATGCTCATTGTCTAAGCATCAGAGAAATGCAAGTCAAAACCACCTGGCGATATCTCCAACTAGGGAGAACAGCCCACACCACAAAGGCTCAAAGCCACAGGTGCTGGTGGGGGTGTGGGGAGAGGGGTATACTTATGTACTGTTGATGGGACTCCAAACTAATATAGCCTTTTTGGAAAGCGGCATGGAGAGTCCTCAACGAACTAAAGGTAGACCTTCAATTTGATCCCACAATCCTTTTACTAGGCATCTACCTAAAAGGAAAAAAATCATTTTATCATAAGGACACTTGCACTAGAATGTTTATAGCAGCTCAATTCACAATTACAAAGATGTGGAAACAACCTAAGTATCCGTCAACGCATCAACCCATGAATGGATTAATAAACTGTGGTCTATGTGTACCATGGAGTACTATTCAACCACAAAAAGATAGAGACTTTACATCTTTTGTATTTACCTAGTTGCTTCTGGAAAACATCCTCCTAAGTAAAGAATTTCCAAAATGGAAAAACAAGCATCTCATGTACTCAATGTTAATTGTAAACTCGTAGATAAACAACTACAGTTTCACATGAGAGGAAATACAATTAAATTCATGAAGGGTGGGGAGAGGCTCAGTAAGCTCTCACCTAATGGGTACAATGTAGAGGTATATGGCACACCTCCTAGGTTCAAATACAAATTGGACTTTACCTAACAAATGCAAATAATGTAACCTTATACTAATTTGAAATTTTTTAAAAAAGGATAATCTTTGCTGCCCCTGGTCATCCTTTCCACATCAGAAATACTTTGAGCATCTTTCTACTCAGAAACCAAGTAACTAGCTCTCCAAGCTAAGATGTGAAAATTAAGAATTCTGGGAACCCATAATACTCGTTCTTATTTTGTATTTTGTTGCTGGGAAAGACCTCTACAAGACACTCCCACCTTGCATATTTTCCATATCAACAAGATTTTGATCATCATACCTATACTCAAAACAATAAAAACTAAAACTGCAACATCATTACAACCTAAGAAGCCAGGAAAAAAAAATGCCTGCAAATTTAAATACCACATAAAACCAGGAGGGAGGTATCAACACAGGCAGGATGAAAACAAAAGTCAATCCTGTGAAGGATTTCCTATCTTTACTTTTAGGTAACTTAAAGAGGTTCACTGGTTAAACCCCACAACTGATGCAAATGGGGGCCCCAACCTCACCAAGGAATGGCCAGCAGAGGTCACTCAGAGCCATTCACAGCAGGCCAGTGAGGGTTTGCTCGCCCACTGACAAGGGCTTCTGAGCCCAGGCTCCTAGGATGTTCCAAGCACTGGAGCAGAGTCCACATAACAGATGTGAGAACTCCTTAGAAACTCCCTGGGTCTTGATAAAGGCCAAGGAATAAGTCTAAATAGGACCAAAATCAGGCTGTTGACAAGCAATGGTAAGAATGAAAGTTTGGGAGTGAATCCTCTGTTGTTCCTAGGTTATAAACCTACATTTAAAGGGCATTTGCATTAGGTAGGTTTCCACTTCTCTGCTGTAATGAAATGCCACACACACACACACACACACACACACACACACACACACACATCCGCCTGGCTCTAGGTTGTTAGCTGTCCCCCTGTGAATCAATATTCAAGATGCCACTATGCACTGGTGGTGGCTGACCTTGCTGAAAGGCACAGAAACAGGAGTCCTGGGACTTCCTAGAAAGTGCACTGCCCCCTGGGGCTGTTAGAGCAGGGGGATGGCTCAGAGCAATACGGTCTCCAACCTCTCTTTGAGTGTGGGGCCTGGGACATGCTGGGCGGGGTGGTCATCTGCCTCCCAGGCAGACCAAGGTCTTCCAGGCAGCAACAGGCTGTGCTGGCCCCTCTGGAGAAGGGAGTGGCTCCACAGCCAGAGGCCAGGGAGATCATCTGTGCAGAAACACTTTCCTGTGTGTAATCTGAATCAGTTTTCCCAGAGATGGAGAGTTCATCACCACCTGCTCTAGAATCAGTGACTTGACAACTGCAATTCCCAGAGGCGGGAGTGAGGTTGTGCCAGGCACTCTCGGGGCGTGGGGGGCTCCTTCCTGGGAGGGGAGAGGGCTAGCCCTGGGGCCTCCCCCCCCTCCTGCCTCTGACGCTCATGCTACCTGTCTCCACCACCCTCAGTGCTCTCTGCACTGTCACCACTGGCTGCCCACACAGACGCTGAGCACTCAGCCCCCCACAGCTCAGCACGGGGCCTGCACACCCCACCTGTGTCTCCACTGGCTCCTCTCCCATGACCTCAGCAGCCTCTCCCATGCTGACCACTTCCCATTTTCTGAACACAACTTCCTGCTTCTCCAGCCTTCTCAGACTCGCACACAGTTAGGCCTGCTCTCTGACCACAACCCCACTTCCATGCTCCGGCCTCCTTCCTCTCAAATTATCACTCTTGTCCTCCCTGCCTTTGGCTCCTTCTATTGCCCGTGCAGCTGGACCTCCACTTGGCCTCTTCCACTTCCCCTCCTCAGTCCTGTCCCGGTGCACCTGCCCTAATACACCAATCCTGGTTTGTCAAGAGTCTGTGTTCTGCTGCACCCAACTAGCAGGCACTGCTGGGGGGACACTGTGCTATAGTCAGATGGGTGTCACCTCACACTCAGGAGCCACAGTTTGAAATAGGGTCTAAGGACTTTGCATTTCTGCCTTCAGAGGGCCTGCTCTGAACTCAACCCAGGACACCTTCCCTCCCAAGGACATGTGCTGTCCATGGTCCCATTTCCTGCTCACAATAGAGTAGAAGCCATCAGGATCCCCCGACTCCTGGCTCACACCTAGCTGCTAGCTGCACCTACAGCTCCCTTCCTCCACCTGAGCACAGTGGTCCTCTTAGTGGGCTGGACTGACCCCTCTCCTGCCCTGTCCCTCCTCCCTCCTGAACCATACAAGTCTCTGGTCACCTCATGCTTTCCCCTCCTCATGTAGATGGGCTCATGGTCTTTCTGTCCTTAAAAAGCACCCCCTTTCTGAATACCAAATGCCCCTCCTGTTTGGTCCACATCCAAACTGCTCAGAGCCATTCCCTCTGACCTTCACTTCCACATCTCCCGGTCAGTCCTCAGCTCACTGCAGTTCAGCTTCTGCCCCCCACCCCTTCCTGACACTGAGGAAGGAGGGAACCTACAATGGCAGCAGAGCCAGGTTCGGCATGTCATCGTTCCCAAAGAGGTATAGGAGAGACAACTGTGATAAATGGGGCCTGACAGCCTTTCTGGCCCTGAAAGGCAGGGTCCTGGAGTGTGCATGTGTGTAGGTGTATGTGTGTGCATGTGTGTACAGATGTGTGTGCATGTGCGTGTACATGTGTCCGTGCAATGCATTTGTGAATGTGTGTGCAAGTGTATTTGTGCGTGTGTGCATAGGTGTGTGTGCGCATGTGTGTGTATGTATGTGTGCACATGAATATGCAAGAGCAGGTGTGTGCACATGCATATGTGTGTGTGTAGGTGCGTGTATGTGTATACCTGAGATCAGGTAGAAGAAGCAGCTGTGTGTCTGCTGCTTTGTGGGAGGCCTGGCTATGACAGGTATAAACCATGCCAAATTGGCTATTTCATTCCTATGGGAACATTCAAATTTGGGATCCTCCGGGTGCCCCTCAAGAAAAGGTGGGAAAGCTGACTGCATAAACATGAAGGGACAGAAATCAGAAATCATGGCACAGCACCCTGCCCAGATTTTGAGTCAGCACACACAGTGGGCTCTGGCCCACAGCACAGCCCCTCTCACTCCCAGGCTGGCACCTGAAGGGGTCCTCTGGACTGTCTGTAAGAAGAGAGTCAGAAATGAGAGAGGTCCCTGAGTGTCCCTGCCAGCCCTGGAGGGGCATGGCCCACGGGAGACTCTCCACCTTGCCCTGGGCACCAGCTCTGGCCACCGCCAGATGGAGGGCTGAGCATGGACTCAGGGTCTCTCCCACAAGCTTGAGCAGCTCAGATACACCCAGAGGCCCAGCCACCAGAAGCCCATCCACCATCCTGCTGTGAGGGAGTCTAGTGGCCATGGGGGTCCTACAAACCCAGCCCTATAAGTAGCAGTGCATGTTGGAAGCACTTTCACTATCTTTGACATGGAGGGGAAGAGATATGGTTCATGGGAGCCCAGGTTTGAGCTCTGGCTATGTTGAAACTGACTCACTGACAGGCTCATGAGATAGTTACAGTGTCTAGAGTTTCTGTTTCTTAATGACCGGGCCTAATACGACAAGCTCTTTGTATCCCTGCACTGTTATTTCATCACTGACACAGATCTCAGTGTCACACTAATGTCACCTCCCATCTCTCTTCCTCTCTATGTTCCCAGATCCCAGGAATGGTCATTTCCCAAGGTTAGCATGGCAGAATGTTATCTCAAGGGGAACTTTGGTAAGAAGAGTTAAAGTCATTGTTTACTCACAAAGGGAGGCTGCACAGGGCAAAAGCAAATGGCTGGCTGGGGGCGGGTGGGGGATTCACGTCCTTTTTCCCAAGCTAGCTCTGTTTCAGGGGCAGAGGGCTCCCTGCTATTAAAATGTATCCAGATGTTGATGCAGATGTGGATGGAAAGGAATGCTTTTACTCTGCTGGTGGGACTGCAAACTAATATAACTTCTATGGAAGGAAGTATGGAGAATCCTTAAAGAGCTAAAGGTAGACCTTCCATTTGATCCAGCAATCCCATTACTAGGCATCTACCTAAAAGGAAAAAAATCATTTTACCATAAGGACACTTGCACTAGAATGTTTATAGCAGCTCAATTCACAATCACAAAGATGTGGAAACAACCTAAGTATCCGTCAACCCACCAACCCATGACTGGATTAATAAACTGTGGTCTATGTGTACCATGGAGTACTATTCAACCATAAAAAGATGGAGACTTTACATCTTTTGTATTTACCTGGGTGGAGATGAAGCACATTCTTCTTAGTAAAATATCGTAAGAATGGAATTGCAAGTTGAAACCAATAGAAAAACAGCTACATGCCCACGGGAGAGAAAAGCACAATTATATTCAAGTGGGGGGGGGGGGGTTATGGGGGAAAAAGGCAAGTGGGGATTGGTAAGCTCTCGCCTAATTTGCACAATGTGAGGGTATACAGCACACCCCTGGGGTGAAAGGCTCAACTACAACTTGGACTTTACCTTAGAAACGCAAACAATGAAACCTAAACATTTGTACCCTCATATTAATCTCAAATAAAATAAATAAAATGTATCCTAAGAAATGAATGGATGTCCAGGCTGGGGTCTGTCTGCACTGAGGGAAAAACAGTAGGCGCTTCCATTGTTGAAACTCCTATTTTATTTGAACCAGAAACTCCAAAAGAATTAGCCATCAGAATACTCTCCATCTGCTCTCCACTGCTTCACACAGAGGTGAGGATGGAGGATGGAAGGAAAAGTTCTCAGGGAGAAGGTGTCTAGAAGGACCAGAGGTTTCCTGTGGACCTGGAGACTCTGGGAATCCCTGGAAAGTAACATCCCTCTCAAATGGGCAGGTATGTTAGCTCAGCTCACAGCCACAACTTGGTCTGTAAAAGGAACCACAGTCATATGGGCCCAGGGCTCCGTTCTTCTAAAACCTGTTTTAAAACATCTGAGGCTGTCACTTCAAGCTGTGGACCATGGACACAGGAGAAAAGTAACCACCACTGTGGGACACTTTCAAGCCAGCAAACAGTAACACCTGGGAAAGCTTGGAGGCTTGGCTGCCAGGGAGGAGGCCAGGGCAGGCCCTTCTGTAAGTAAACTGGTCCAGACAGTAATTTTGCTAAGAATGATAGAAATATCTGTGCCTTCCTCTCAACTCTGCCCAACTTCCTACTGTACTTTAAACAAACAAAAAACAAACTCGGGGTTGGGTCTTTCTCCTTCATGTATGTAACAGACATAACACTTTACATACGTAACATGCGTAGCTCCCTGGGCACCACAATCTGCCCCCTTTCTGTGAGGGCTCTATGCTCAGGGCAGAGCTAACGGAGCAGTCGTGGGGCCACTGAGGAACACAGTTATTACCAACTTAAAACCAAGTTTTCTATCCTGACTCCAGAACAAGGCCACCCAGGTTTCTCATATTTCTCTTCATTTTCCATGGTAGAAAAAAGGGACTTATCATGATAGCTTTTTCTAAACTTGAACTCTAGGGCTGTCTTTTCCAAAGGAACCATTAAAATTGGCAGTCACTGCTTATCTCAATATCTTAAAAATTTGTTAGTTAACTTTTGATCATCTAGGCTGGGATATGGCAAGGCTGCAAATAGCTAGCTGACACTGGGATTAATAGACATTAAATCCCTTTCTATTTCAGTAAGGTGACCGCCAGCTATTGGCTTCTTTAAATCTAAGGAAAGTAAAATAAACTTACCTTGAAAATTTACTGGGGCCTTCACCATCTTCATCATCAAAGTCCATTCTGAAAAGTCAAGATTACGAGTGAGCATTGATTAGAGGTACAACATTTTAACTGCTAATAACACGGGCAGCTGGAACACAGGGAGCCTTATCCAGCAGGACAGCTACCATTGCAACAAGCAACGTCTTCACTCAGTCATCAAACAGGTTCAAGACACGAAGAGGCAAAATGGAAGTCTTTGGTAGGAGCACCGTCGCTCACCCAGTTGGAAATGTTTGAGTGTCGATTTGTCCCCACTAGAACTCAGTCCCCTCCATCCCTCTTCAGAATGCCCAGCTGCCGGTTAACTGCTGGGCTGGGCTGCAAAGGTCAGCTTTTCTTGTCCCCTGACTTTGGGGACACCTATTCCCCTCCCTATCATCTAGTCCACATAGAGAGTTCCTTTTTTTTTTTTTTTTTTTTTTTTAACTTTATTTAATAGTATAGACTAAAAAACAGACTAAAAACACTCAAGGGGCTATGAAAACAGGAAGTTTGAAGGTCAATGAGGGCATCACAAGGCAAAGAGAATGTACTACTGGTTGTGCTATTTGAGAACTTAACTGGTCTTTAAGAGTTCAAATAAAATGGACATTTAAAGTCACTGTCCTATTAAGTCCAGAACTGCCCGCCACCCCCATGGATGTTGAGAGAAAAAATGGTTGTTTGGAGCCTGAGCTACTCAAACTGGTTGTCTGCTCACCAAATAATTATTCCGATTCCCCCATTCCTGATCCTCTCAATGGAAACACAAAACAAAAGTCTTGGTAGATACTTGTTTGACTAATAATAATACCCTAAACACTTCTCAAAAAATCAAATCTCTCTTATAAGTCAATTAATATTGTTCCTGTCCAGAGGGGGAACTTAATTGGCATCGAGCATACTCAGCAAAAGGAGGACTAATGTCCATGGCTCTCCTGGACGCCCAGGGTGAGTGGAGCTCCATGGGGCTCAGAGCCCTTGCATGTTCCTAGCAGGCCTAGAGGACTGGATAAGGCAGAGTTCCCATGGGGGTGCCTGCCTGGGCACCAGGATTGAGAAATTGCTTATCTGAACAGCTCAATATAAGAAAGGGGTGTGTATTAAAAGACCACAGCTACAGATGCCAGAGCTGTTGGCCTCACTGGGAAGATAACCCCCATGTCCCAGGCTCTAGGGGCAGGGCCTCAGTGGCTAAGGGGTGACCCAGGAAGGCACAGGCTACCCAGGCTACCGGGAAGTAAGTACATTGCTCAGGACGAGCCAGCCTTGCACAAGCACACGCAAGAAGCCCCTCAGGAGAGAGATCACATTCTCTAGGCTTCAGGGGGACTAGGGATAAGGCAGAGGGAGTAAAGGAGGTGTTTTCTTCTTAAAATGAGTTTCTTTGGTTTGTTTTTATTTTGTTTTACGTACAGTGCAGCCAGAGTTCTGATCTGGGAGTTATTTTATTCAGAATGACCTGATGGGATTTTCCCCCACCCACCCATTTGGAATCCCTGGTTCTCTGGAATTAGGGCTGTACTACGAATAAAAGAACAAAAGGAATTAGCTAATTGGAAAAGATGATAGCAATGACAACAGAAATACCTACACGCAAAGAGAAGGGGAGGTGAGGAAGGAAAGTGATAAGAAAAGGAAAGTACAGTTGGAAGACCAAACACCCTACGAGGAGAGAGGGAGACGCACCCCCACAACGCAGTTCAGGAGACCAGGCACAGACGGGGCGGCAGAGCTGTCCACGTTGTGGACAAGTGGGAGTCCAATGCAAGACTTTACTTTATTTTACTATATTTATATTTACTTTATATATTATAAAGTATATTACTTTACTTTACTTTACTATATTTATATTTACTTACTTTATAAATGAAGCAAAGCCACCAATATTCAGCATAATTACTAAGCCATCACCTCACCTTTCCTGAAAATTACATTTGGAAGACAACCACCCCAACTACCAGGATCAAATTCACCAGGTGCTCTGCACAACCGCAGAGCCACACTGCCACCCAGTGTTCATCATGGAAAAGAGCGATTTTGCTGTCCACATGAAGGTTACTTAACAAGCAAAAAACATTCCAGTGTTAAGAAAAAGAAGGACTCTCAACATTCAGAAAAATTCAGGCAAGCATTTAACAAAACTGCATGTGGGTGTGAGATATATAGTTATCTTTGAAATTCCTCTTTGTTCCATTGATACGAGTGTGACCATCAGGTTCCTGCAAAAGGCAATTTATTAGTCCTCCTTCCTTAGCCTGCAAAAGATCTTTGAGGGTGTTAAGGGTAACAGCCACCTGGATTTTCCCAGGACTGGGGATTCAGGATCCAGGACCTCAGTGCTAAAGTGGGGGACATTCCAGGCAAACAAGGATGGTCGGTCATCCTGGTTTTCTTTTGACTCTAGCTCTTTACCCAGCCCTTTGTGGAGCAGACAAAGACCTTGTGGCAAAGTTTCCTGTTTGGCCAGGAGTATAAATAGGGATGGCACTGCTCTGGACCACCATGGGAACTCGGAAGCCAGGATCTGTCCAGGAAAATTCAGGGACCAAGAAACTGTGCTTCTACACATATGCGTGTTTGTAGAGAACAGATCTAGTAATTCAAAAAAGCATAAAGTAGGGGTGAACTCAAGAGATAAATCAGGGTGCAAACTTGTACAAATTCTCAGGATAACTCAACCCACCTCCAAATAGTCTCGCCAGCACATCAGCCACTCCTGAGGACACAAAGGGTCTTCCAGAGCCACACCTGCCAAGACCCTGCTTTGGGAATGCCACCACTTCAAATTCTCTACTTTAAATAGGCCTTCCATAAGCCTGCTTATTTCTCCTACTATAAGTAGGCCTCAGTAAATCATCCTTTGTTTTACATCTTTTGTGTGTCTCTATTATACTGCAGCATCTGGATGATAAAGGAGAGAAATCAAAATATGACTTTTGAGTCCTATTGTGTTCACTTTGAAGAACTCGGCACGATGAACGGATGACAGAGAGCCTGCTTACGGGGGACCAAGTATGTGCCTGGCCTCACTCTCCTGCCAGCCAGCCTGCATCCTGCCGAGGCACAAAGCCATGACTGGCATTTCTAAACTTGCAGTTAGTGAACAGTGAGTGGTGTGAATCTCCCTAACAGTGATTACATAATAATAATGCATCATCCTCACACAGAATTAATTCACTTATGCTTTCATGAGAAAAGATGAAAAGACTAGTCCAGTAATAGAGGCAAAACTTCTGCTAATGAGGATGCTGGAAAAGGCTCTTCCATCAGAGACACGGAGATGTCAGTGCATACCTGCTCACCAAGAGAAACATCTGCTTATGGAAATACCCCTTTAGTCGGACCACACTCCATCAGCTCACAGGGTTGCATGAGAGGGAAACGCTGGTCTGGCTGAATATGATTTAAAAGTAGTTCTCCCCCCAGTGATGCTGTTTTAGAAGCCCAGCATTGGGGCTCCAAGACAGAGGGAAGGGACTGATACATCCCTGCCCACAACATCCAGCCTCCATCCCCAGCAAGGACAGCTCTGGGGTGAGCACAGACCCTGACTAATCCCCACTGCTTTCTCTTAACCAAGCTAGCCCATGGAAGCCCCCTGATCCTTCACCACACTGTCCCTGAGATCAGAGGGTTACTGTAAAAGTGCCTTTGAGGTGACTTGCCTCAGCTCCTTTCTCCCACATTTGTGGAATCATTTTTGAAAGAATCTGGAACTTCTGAACCTTCACCTTGTGTCCCAACTGCTGGGAGAGCACACAGCTTGCTGAGACTCTGCCAAGGACAGTCAGGGAAGTGGGGGCGGAAGCTCAGCTGGGGGGACCCCTAGTGTTGGGCCAGGCAGGCGGCCAGGAGCGTCCAGAACCCAGGAGGCAACAGTAGGGTGGGAAGGGCCTTGATCCTGGGAAGTTGGGAAACTTTCCTCCAGAACAATCAGGTCAGAGTAGGAGACCTAGGCAAGGCCCCCCGGGGTGGGAGGAAGGCCCTTGCCTAGGCCAATCTTCCTTTCCCACCAGCCCTGTTTCCTATCTCTCCTCTTTTCCCTCTCCCCCTGTGTCTTTCCTACCATGCCCCACATTCTCAGAGGGAAATGGGAGGCAGAAAAACACCCTGGCACAATGATGGGGACAGCGGTGGTAAATGCATGGCATGGAGGTGGGGCCCTACCATGGGGTTACCTGCATTTTGGTGAACATGACTTCACCAGGGCCTCCTTGAACTTAGCTAAGTGTTCAGGCTGTGGCTGTAATCAGCAGAGCATGTAAAAACTTCAGATGCAAGAATTACTATGGAAACAGCTCTGTAAAAACGGAGGTTTCTTTGCTTAGACACCAGATAAATCTCTAAGCCATTGAAGCTTGGCAAATGGAACTGTGGCTTGTGCTGGCCGCTTCCCTCTGATAAGGAAAAGGAAGCAGCACTTAGCCCAGAGAGGGAGGATCACCCAGGCACACCAGAGAGGTTAAGCACAAGGTCTCACCCTCATCCTGCTGGTCAGTTGGTGATGGTCAGCAGCTGCTGCTCACCCCCTTCCACCTCTCTTTTCTCTCCTTGATGTGCTTCTTTCTGCCTTGGCTCTGAGTGGGACACCAGCTCACCCTTGGCCTACTCAGGTCCACTTCTGCTTCCCATGTCACTCTGAGTGTGTGTGACCCAGCACAAAAGGGACAGAGGTTCAAGGCTTCTACAGAAATGACCTGAGTCCCCAGCCAATCATCAGCTCAGGATGCAGCCAGAAATCAGAGTCTGGACACCATTCAGGGTCAGGAACACTGAGGCCAAGGAGGGGAGTAGCCCTCCAGGAGGGGAGGAGGAAACCCCTGTAGAGGCTCAAAGAGAGTCCTGCAAATATTGAGCTGGGCCTGAGCATCTCTCCCGACCTTGACCTTGGCCCTGACTCCGCCATCTCCCCCATCAGAGTCCTGTGCTGGCTTCTCTAGAAAAGGACTTGGCAAGCAATGGAGCTTTGCCCCTAGGGGAATGCAAGTTAGAATGCATAGTTTTCTAAACTAATTCTTAAAGGCCTGGAATTTTTTTTTTAAAGGTAAGTTGGTATGTAGACACCATGTACCTTCTGTTAGCAATCCAGGCTTCTGGGCTGAGCTTAGCAGCTAGTTAGCAAGAATGGCTAGTTGAAATAGGATGGCTGTGCCTGCAGTAAACCCATTGGCAGTCACACCATTTATCAGCCTGTCTGAGAGCTCTGCCCCAGGCACCAGTTCATTACAGCTCTGCAAGCCCCTCTGTACAGACAGCTGCAGGTGGAGACTAGGCACTAGCCCAGCAAGTGTACTGAATCAAGGCAAAGCTGGGTGCTCTAGCTCTGTTTCTCAGCCTGTTTAACCCTCTCGGTAATCATACACATCTCAGGCCTCCTTCAAAGGTCAAACCACACACAACAGTCTGTTTCACAACCTAAAATAACAATGCTGGACATTCTTCTGCATGGCCCCCTCCACCACCGACCTGCCAGGACCCTGTCTGCCTCCCACGCACCCCACTTCCACCCCTTTAAATCACATTGGACCTTTTAAAAATGTGCCTTGCCATGGCCCTGGGCTGTGAAAAGTATGTTCTGCCCCAACAGGCAGCTACACTCCTGAAGAGGCATGTATTATCAGAAATGGCCTTCAAAGTACAAACTGATTCGACTTCATGAGAAATCTTGTCCATCAAATATTTCATTGAAAATAAAATGGATTCTATGGGATAAGGCGCAGGGTGATACACGAAGTCTAAAAACGTGGCCTAGGTTTTCCCAGTAGGATTTTTGTTGCTTGCTTGGTTGATTGGTTTTTTCAGTTCCATGTACAAGTTCTGGTTCCACCTTTTCAAGTGTGCTAGGCAATCTGGCCCCCTCAGCAGCACTTGCTGTGGCCACCAATTTTACTAGCAGAGCAGCACACTGTGTGAACTGCCAGGCCTTGGGACCAGGCTCTGACCGATTCTTTGGAAAGGAATCCTGCACATCACCTACAGAGGAGTGAAGGATGGGCAGCACCGGGCAGGGGTGGGGGGGACCCTTTGCAGCCCACAGCTCCTGCTGCTCAGCTCAGCAGTGCTGCCAAGTCTGGCTCCAATGGGGTTATGGGTGAGCCTCCTCCCTTCAGGCCTAAGCCAGGCCCAGCAGGATCACAAAGCACATTCTCACCACAAGGACAAGCAAACAGAAGTTCTCAGCTGGGTGCCAAGCCCCAAAAACACTTAGAAGCCAATCATGTGCATATTTAGGAATCTTGCAAAATCTAAACAGGATGCAAACTGCTGAGCTTTTATTCTACAGGAGGAGAGAAACAATATTTTCCTAACAGGTCAAGAGCATTGCACAATATTTTAGAAGCCAGTTCCTGGAAATGCTGATGTTGCTTACCCGGAACGCCGCTTTCCTCCACGGGCAGGCATGGCCCCTGCCATCCTCACCTGTCCTGTGGCCGCCATGGGGGCAACGGGCAATGTCACCGATCCAGGTATGTCTGAAGCCATTTCTGGAAATCAGCAAAGACGAGAGGTTTTGTCAATGCAAAACCCAGTAACAAGCAAGAACGTGGCATGGTCCTGTGGTAGAAGAAGCACCACCCGGGAGGACAGCACAGGGACCTGGGGCCACGGGCCACTGTGCTCCTCCATCATCGGGTATGTGGCATGGGTGAGTCCTTCCTCTCTCTCAGGGCTCTGCTCTTCTCCTCGGGAAGTAGTTCTCTGGGCAGTACTCAACATTTACTCCTTGCAAAAGTGGTTTAAAAGAATTAGCGCATCTCAGCAGCTTTCCTAAGGGACTCCTATCTCCTGGCCACCTGGAGCAGGTAAGAATCCTGGCAGCACAGCCAAAGCCCAAGAGGATGGAATGGCTGCCGGTACCAACTACTGGAAACCCAGACAGGACCCCCGCCAGTGCTGTGTCCCCATCCTGAGCCCCCCATCCAAGCATCAGGGCTGGACTCAGAAGCCCTGTTGTCAGAGCTTGGCACGCATGTCCGTGGTAAGTCCTGGGGGCCCCGGGGGAAGCATCCACTGTGCCACGCAAGAGGAGGCCTCCTGGCTCTCCACAGCCAGGCCTTTCCAGGAATGAATGTTAATTTACAAAACAAGAAGGCCTGGCACTAGATGACAGTACCTTCCTTGCACATTGTGGCCAAGATCCATTATTTCTCATAAGCCAGACACTTTGGGAAGCTCGTTAATTCCACGACAAAAAACCCCGATTTCAAAGAAACCACACCATTAAAACGTTTCTTCGCCCCGTTTTCTGAAGCGTTCTTAAACGCAGGCACACTTTACCCAGATCATTTCGTGGCAAGAAAACTATTTCAAGAGGCCTCTCTGACTCTTGTTTATTGTTCTAAGGAAAGACTCCCAGTGTCAGCTTCCTTAGCTCAGCTCTTACCTGAGGCAGAAGAGAAGCAACAGTCCACAAAAACACACAAAAGGTCAGCTCAGGGTAAATACGGGAAGTGGGGCCCTTGTTGGTAGAAAGGGTGCCTATGGTGCTGACGGGACCCTCCGTGTGGGCTCCTGCTCTGCTTCCTTCCCCTAGGCATGGCTACAGCAGCTGACCAACAGCCACGTCCAGAAAAACATCGCATTTCATAAACACCCGCGAAGGTCAACTTGAACTGTTCCCCTCAAAACTCCTTAAGAAAAATTTTATAATAGTAATAAACAAAATCTTAATTTAGCTAGTCTGTGGTCCACAAAAGTTTGAGAATGATTACAGTTTTGTTTTGTTTTTAAACCAACTTATATACTGAAAAGGACTCCAGGGAAAAAAAAATCCCTTTCTTAAAGTCACTCTCTCCCCGTTATACAGTTACGTTCACTGGGTGTGTGACAATCAGACAGCACCCACAGGGATGACGCATAGCCTTATCAACGGCCGCTCTTGGTAAGAAATGTATAGATTTTATGAAATGGAGGCTGAAACATATTAAGTCCCAAAACTCAAGGGCAGAATTGCTGTTAGAGCAAACACACATGAAAATTAAAGTCATTACTTCCTAAAGTAAGTACCACGGAACAGCAGGCCCTCAAGATTCTGCAAGAAAAATGATTCCATGGCCAAACAAGAGAGGAAACTGCTGCCCACCAACCCCTCTGCTGGAGATTCCAGCATCCATTAAGACATATGCAGAAGTCCTATCTACTTCCAGCATCCATTAAAACATACGCAGAAGTCCTGTCTACTTGAAGTAGTAGGTTTAACTTTAACTCGGCATATCATAATTGTCCCTGATTATCCAAACTTTTAGAACATATCGCCTATTTCGCTATTGTTCCATGCAATATGAGTTACGGTACTTTACATCCAGCAACCTCACTTCCTCCTTTGGGTTAAAGACATTTCAGGCTGGAAGAGATCTTAGCTGTCGTCAGCAAACACAGAGAGGTTAATCCCTTCCAGTTCCAATTACTGTCATCTTATTTTGGGAAAACTAAAGTGCCAATGGTTTTGCAATATATGTTGCAAAAAGTAGAGCTCCCCAAAACCTTGGCTGGCAGGGCACGGATGAGTGAGTGGTGTGAACACAGTCCAGTCCCCAGACAGGTGAGGGGAGCAAAGCAAAGAGCAATCAGGTGACCCACACAGGTGCCCGCAGTTGGCCCTTCTTTTTCATGTTTTACCTCATATCCAATTTCTTTCTTCATTTATTTCATTGGCCAGAACTTCCCGAGCAATATTCAGTAATAATGGCCCACAATGAAGTGAGAGAAAGACTGTGAAACTTTATAGTGACCTACATCAGGTTTAAAATCAAAACTCAAACCCTTCCCAGCTCTAACAGCGACTGAGCTACTCTAACTCAAAACGTCATCAGTGAAATGTTCCTAACATCTACCTTGAAGGAGCACTTCAAAAATAAAGGAAAATGTACGTGAAGAGTCTAACACGGTGCCTGGGAAAAAGTGAACACTACAGCAACAGTAATTATCATCATTTTGATGGTCTTTGAATTTAACTACAATGAGTCGTGGGCTGAAGACAAACATTCCTTATGATGTCAAGGAATCTGCTCCTATGACTACTTTTTAAAGTTTATTTAAGAAATAATGTCTCATTTTATCTAATTTCATTTTGATATGTAGAATGGTTTTCTGGATAGTAGATAAACCAAGTGGAAGATGCAATCAATAAGGCTAACATTCACTTTAAAAGTTCAATGTTTTGTCTAATGGCGATTTTTAGGACGCACCCTTAATAAATACAAACAAAACTAAAACACAGGCCTTTCTCTCTCTGTAGTCTATGTCTATATCCACCACCACAACCAGCTCTCCGGGGAAAAGTGATGCCATTCTTCTCAAGTCTGGCACATTTTCTCTGTGAGTCAAGCAGGGGGGACCAAATCCCCTGGGATGCCCCCCCAGGGCAGGCGGGTGGAGGAAGGGCCCTGACCAGGTCAGAGGGGAGAATCCCACAAAACGGCAGGGTATGAAGCGCACAGTGAAGGCTACACCTGTGGATGAAGAGCGCCCCGGAAGCACGTGTAATGATTTGCTCTAAAGTTTCTGAGTTTCACTCTGAGATGAAGAGCAGAACTGGACCACTGCAGCGTTTAGAAAGGATACTGTACCCCAGACTCCTGCCCCGTGACCACATGGCCACCACCACCCCTGCAGTGGGGGTGTACACAAGTACGGCCTTTCTGGAGAACTCGGCAGTGTGTCTCAAGAGGTATACACACACAACACGTACACACACACACATCCCCAACATGTACACATGCATACACATCTAATACATATACACGCACACACCTGCAACACACCCCGGTACACACACACACACCAACACACACCACCCAAACACACACACACCTGTGACACATACACACCAACACACACCACCCTAAACACACACACTCCCAACACACCCCCAAAACACACACACACCTGTGACACACCCCCATACATACACACACACCAACACACACCACCCAAATACACACACACCTGTGACACACCCCCGTACATACATACACACCAACACACATCACCCCAAACACACACACACTCCCAACACCCCCAATACGCACATACACACTAAAACATACCACCCCCAAAACATACACTGAACACGCACACCCAACACACACATACACAACACACACCCCAACACACACACACCTGTGACACATCCCTGTACACACATACACACCAACACACACCACACCCACTCAAAACATACCCCCAATACATATATACACACCAACACACACGAACCCCAACACATACATCCCCAACATGTACATACACATACACATCTAACACAGATATACACAACACACACACCCATCAACACACACAAGACACACCCACATATCAAGACACACACCACACACACCAAAATACACATATACCAATACCTACACACCAACCAACACACATCAACACACACACATCCTAGACCTGACAGGAGCACAGCTCCTCAGGCTGTGACAGGCAATGAGAGGGAAGAAGTGTGTGTGTGTATTTGTTGCACACACGGAAAGAAGACTGGAAGGCAGACAGAAGTCTGTCAATATGGTAAACTTGCCTATTTCTATTGAAGGAATTACACATGGGTTTTATTTTCTATTAAAAGCTTCTGAGGTTTTTGAGGTTTTCTATATTTTTTGAGGTTTGCGTTTTTGAGGTTTTCTATATTCTAGGTTTTTTCCCTATTGAACATGTGTTAATTTAGCGTTAATTTAATGTTATGTTATTACAAATAAAGTAATAAAAGTTTGTAAAAAAAATCTCATGTGGGAGACCCAGGAGAAAGCACATACACACAGCTGGAGAACAGGATGCAAGGACTGAGCAGGACAGGGATGGGGAGGGGACCCTTTCCAAAAACTAGAGTGTCCGCCAACGGAACAGAGTGGCTTAAGAAAAATGGTGAAATTTTGCCTAAACTAGGAGTTTGCTCCTGGCACCGTGCCAGTGTGAAACCACCCTAAGAGGCAGATACAAAGTCATCCTGTTCCACAGACAGGGACCCTCGACCAGGGAGGTCAGCTTCGCACCCCACTACACGGCCAGTGTGGAAGCAGAGTGGACTGTCATGTGTTTGCCACCCCCACCAACCATACGATCCTGGTGCCTCGTGTGCCCAGGCAGAGGCCAGGGTGACAAGAGACTTCCTAACACTTAGACTCTACCTCACAGGCACAGTGGGAGGCACCCAGGAAATGTCCATGTTTGGGGTTGTGGGTAGCAGCTGACCCTTGCTAAGATTCAGGTGTGAAAGAGGACAAGCAGCTACACCCCACAGCGACTGTGTTGACTGAAGGTAATTTCTCCATGACATCTGCCAAATACATTTTCCCTCTCCTCTGTCACTTTCCCCTAAGAACGTCTTTCAAAGCAGACACTGTGTGCGTGTGACGTCTACATGCTCCCTGGGCAAATAACAGCCTCTCTGTGCCTCAGCTTTCTGTCCATAACATGGGGATAGTAGCGTGTGTGCCTCCCAAGGCCACGAGGAGTCAAAGGCTGACGTGTGCAGATGATGCTTGGCACACAGTACGCACACGAGTGTTTGTTCAGCTGAAGTACACACACCCACAGATGCCAACAGAATCACTTTCTTACAGTAAGGAATGAGGTCACTTTTATGATTTTGTTTTTCTGTTCTGTCTTCCTGGAGTGAAAGAAAGGTGACAATGGCCTTCCTGGCTCCTCAGCTCCCCCCTCTTAACATGCTCCCTGGTCACGCTGTGGCCGAGAGATGAAGGGACTGCAAAGCCCAGTAGGTGACATAAGGGTGCCGTCCTGGCCCGCCTTGTGCGGCCTCCCGCCCAGACTCTCGCCTCCACACCAGCAGTCTGCCCGGACCCCACTGTCTTCTGTCTCCACCTTCTTCTCTCAGGACTCCCCCCCACCACACACCCCGCTCACATCAACACACACAGTGTAGGCACACCCCACAAACACACACCACACAGACCACACCGCACCAACACACATACCCCGTATGAACTGCACACATACCACAGGCATCACTCATACACACCCCCGTACACATGCACCACTCACATCAACACATACCCAATTCACACACACTCACAACACACACCCCACACACGCTGTTCACACAAATACACCACAGACCCACACCAACGTACCACACGTTCACAAACCATACACCTACCACCTATACACAACATTCCCTCTCACTCACACACACACAGAGCCCGCCCTGGGCCTGGCAGGCACGGCTGCTCCGTTGCTGACAAGCCCTCACCCTGACAGAGCTTCTCCTGAGCAGGCTGGTGTGTCACAACTCTGGCACCACACACAGCTTTCGGAGGGTCGACTCAGGCTGGAATGGGAGCCCAGAAATCATAAACAAGTCACCCCTCCCCTCATGACTCCAGCTACCTGCAGGTAGTGCGGGTAGCCAGAGCACAGCCTGGAGAGCGTTTCCTCTCAGAGGAGAGTGAAGGGCGGACCCTCCCCTCAGTCCCCCACACAGGGAGGGTTCACCACGTGTGCAAAGGACAGGTGTCTAGCACAGCCTAGTAAAATGACACATTCTATGACATCAGTATTTTGGTATCAAAATTCAAAGCAATCTCAAAAGTAGATGTGGAATTTTCCACTGTGCAAGGAAAAGTCTGGAACTGTGGCAAAGTAATCTGCTTGCCTTCATGGAGCAAATCCACCAAAAACTGCCTCCCCTCCTCACTTCCCATTCTCCCTTCAACCTTTTCTGATTAGCTCTTTGTCCCTATCCCCGCTGGACAGCTGCCACCCTCATAGGGACCACTTCTGTGACCTCTGCCGGCAGCCTCCTCTGGCATGGGGCTCCTATCCCCCTTCCCAGGTGGTCCCACCTGGTTCCCAGGCTCCTCCCACAAGGCCTGCCTGGCCAGCTCATCCTCTGCTCCCAGGCCTCAGGGCACCCTGCCAAGCCTCCTTCCTCCATCTCTGTGGGGGGGGGGGGGGGGGGGGGGGGGGGGGGGGGGGGGGGCGGGGGGGG